>JAODAL010007641.1:0-32500 GCA_025379985.1 Phyllomedusa bahiana
GTGCTTTTCCCTGTCTGACCCATGCTGTGCGGGGTGCTCCCGTGACCTCCCACACTTGTCATTGTGCCACTGCTGCCTCATGCTGCTGGGGCTGTTTTCCGTCCCTACACACGGGCATTGCCCCTTTTCTGTCCTACTCCGTTTTGCCACCCCCAAGAATCCTTTTTTGGCACTGCGACCTCCTCTGCGCTGGGGCTGCCCCGGACCTACAATGTGTCATTTGCACTGTCTGACCTTGCTGCTGTTGAGGCTGTGCCGGACCTACACACGTGTCTTGTGCCACTTTTGGACCTAAAGGCGCTGCTGTGGCTGCTGCCGGACCTACACCCGTCATTGTCCCACGTCTGACCTCATGTGCTGTTTGGCTGCTGTCGTGCCTACACATTTGTGTCATTGCCCCTTGGCCTCCCTGTTTTTGCCACCTCCAGAATGCCATTGGCCACTGTCTGCCCTCATGCGCTGCGTGGCGCTCGTGCCCTACCACTGTGTCTTTTGTCCCACTGTGGGGCCCCAAATGCGCGCTGGGCGCTGCCGGACCTAACACTGTGTCATTGTGCCCTGCTCCCTCATGCGCGCTGGGGCTGCGCCGTGACCACCACTGTTCTTTGTCCCATGTCTGCCCCAATCTGCTGTTTGGGGGCTGCTCCCCGTGCCCTAACACGGGTTTTGGCCCTCTGGGGCCCCTACCTGTTTTTGCCCCCCTCCGAATGTCATTGTGCCATCTCTGACCTGGGGTTGTGGCTGCCCCCTCACCTCCACACTCTGTCACGATGTTGCCACCTAGCCCTCAGCTTGTTTTTTTCCACTGCGCCGCATACTTTATCGGGCACATTCCCCCTTCATTTTTGGTCGTTTTGCCCTCTTAAGTGCCCGGGGAATTTTAGAGTGAAACGATTCTAAGAGCAGCGGCAGTCATGTCGTGTCATACTAAAACACAACATTGTATGAAGACCAACCAAGCTCCCATCTGCATATTTAAGCATGGCACACGTTCTACAGCACCCTGCAGGCTCTGTGCAGCCTGGAAATAGCTGTTTTTTAACGTGATTCGTGCCAAAGTAATTTGGAACGAAGTTATTTTTTGGCGAGAAATTCGGCGAAGTGAACAGAACGAATTACGGGAAATTCGCCCATCTCTAGTCATGGTCTCTGCCTTCTCCTTGGAAAACAGCAAACTCCACTGCTATCACTATATCTCTCATCACCACCAGACGCCTGTGTAGTTGTATTGTCGGGGCCAGGGCCGTTCCTAGGCTAAATTGCACTTAGGACAGGTGAAGAAATCCCCCCGTAACATAATGTGCCACAATGCGACACAGTGCATCACCATCAACCAAATCCAAAACCAGATATTAGCCCCCTATAGGCAGGTAGTTCCCCCTGTAGCCATGTAGCAGCCCCCAGTAGCCATGTAGGTGCCCCTGTAGCCAGGTAGCAGCCCCCTGTAGTCAGGTAGTTGCCCCTGTAGCCATGTAGCAGCCCTCTGTAGCCAGATAGTAGCCCTCTATAGCCATGTAATACCCCCCTGTAGCCATAATGATGCCCCCTGCAGCCATAAAGATGGCCCCTATAGCTAATGATAATAAGATAAAAAAAAAGTACTCACCTTTCCAGGTTCATGCAACATGGCAGGTTCGGGAGCTAATGTACAGTGATCACGCCGCTTACACCCAGCATTCAGCTCCCGGGATCTCCTGGGATGGGAGCCGAGACTAGCATAGCAGGGGGCGTAGTGAAAGCCATGCGCCCCCTGTGATGCTGATGTGTATGTAAAGCACTCAGTGAGTGCTGTACATACAGGGGAGAAGACAGCAGGGTAATGATCCATCCTCCCTCTCCCTGCAGGAGCAGCTGCATAGCAAGTGTGCAGCTGCTGACTGACTCTGCACGACTGTTTTACAATGGTCGTGCAGAGTCAGAGGCTAATCGCTAGGCAGGCGGCCGCAGTGCCCCCGTCGGGTGAATGGAATCCCAGTGCACCAGGTGGTCGGCTGCCTTGCCCACCCCTGGGAATGGCCCTGGTTGGGGCTGAGACGCTTCTAGTGCCCTGTGTCTAGTGATGGCCTCCGCCTTCCCTGGGAAAACAACAAATTTTACCCATCTCACTATTTCTCCCATCACCTCTGGACCCCTTGGACAGTGGGAGAACATGGTGTTACAGCCAGTGTCTATTACAGGCTGCTTATATAGAATGGCTAATGCGCATGACCAGCAGCTGTTCTGAAAGCATACTCAGGCAGGAGTTGTACGTTCAAAATTCCCAGCCACTGCCCACGTCACTATGACATATGCATCCCGGCCACTGCTCACAGGACAGAGCCAGGGCCGGGAATCTATAGCAACACAGGCATTCTTAGGACTGGAAAATAAAGGATACAAGACAAAAGGTGCAGAATTTTTTAACAACGTACATAAAAAAAGTGCTAAGATACATGTGACAGAAAAATTTAACACCAATCAATGAAGTGGGAATAACCCTTTAATAAAATAAAATAATGATAATCATAATCCTTTTTATAGTTTTTATCTAACTTAAGACAATTCAAACTCTAAAACCCTTTAAAAACTATTTTAGATATTATAAATATAATTTATAGCATCTAATTATCGTTTGTATTGAAGATCTTATTTTGTTGTTAAGCGGTCTGTTATAGTGCGTTCATGATCCTCTTTATTACTGTAAAGTTATGTTTAGAAGTCTCTGTTCCCTTGTGAGAAAATAGGACAACAATCCACAAGAGGGAGCTTAAACTCTGGAACTTTTTTATTAACATATGTTTTTATTGCTTACTGAATTTGCATCTTTTGAAATGAAGGGCAAAAAAATATGTTTTAAAATTTATTATTTAAAGCTGCGTTTTGTTTTTTTTTAACTTGTTTATTTCTTATTTTTTATTGTAAAAATTCCACCCTTTATGTCCCTATCGTTTGATTCCTAGAACCTTGTAAATATTTCATAACTTAAAATGGAAAGCAATGCTTAGCCCTAATTGCTTGTGATTAAATATGCTAATTACATTTTGGAATATTAATGACACATACGGCCCCACAGTACTAAGTGGTTTAATTATGCAGTGACACAACATGGCAGAAAAGTAAAAAATAAATTGGTTAAAAAAATATGTTGTAGTTTATATAAATATATTACTACGGCCTATATTGTATAAAATAAATCTTTTAAAAAAAATTAATTTTTAAACTTTGGAAATGCTTCCTTAAAGCCTTGGCTATTTCTCTACTCGTAGTGATTTCGTGTAGTTAAGTTACTTAATTAGCATCTATAACAAGTTCAAGTATTTACGCAATAAAAAAACACCGGCTGTGTGTGTGATTTCTTTTTCCACACAGCTGTAGATGAAAATTACCAATTGCCTTTGACTTTTGCAGCAAAACATTGCCAATCTTTTCTGTTCTCACATACTTCCATTCAGCTTCATCCATAATTAACTAATTACAAGCACCCATACAAAAACCATATATTTTCCCAACATTCCCATATGCCGTACTTGAAAACAGTGACTGACTCATTAACATATGAATATGTGGAAGACGGATTGAAAACACATACAATATGCAGATATAAGTGTTATGTATTCCGTCTCTCAATTATATCAACATCTTTAATTATTCAGTAAAACTTGCTTGTTAATATTTACAACTATTGTTTGAGTATGTTTAGCTTATTTTGTTTATTTATACATTTTCTTGCTTTTAGTGATATTGTAAAATTGCTTTAAAATGTGTAAAATATTTGTTAAACTTACACATAATATGTTGTTTTATAAAGAGGCTGGTTATGGAGTGTTATGAATTTTTTATGTTTGTTGGGTTTTTTGTAGGTTTGTTTTAGCTTTTAAACAAGATTTTAGCCAATTGTGACCTCCACAGTCTGATTTTTTTTATCCCTCATAATCAGTTCACTGATAACCATCTGTGTTTTTATTTGTTGTAGTTTTATTAATGCAGCATCTTCAGATACATAGTGCTTGCAGAAATTTTTTACTAGTTTTTTTTGTACATTTATTCACCAGAAATGTTTTTTGTATAGGTTGCTATCTTTATGGATATGTGATGTCTAGTATAATGCTTCTTCATTCTATCTATTATCTATCTATCTATCTTATCATTATTGATCTGTCTGTCTATCTATCTATCTATCTATCTATCTATCTATCTATTTCCTCACTCATATCAGTCCTTGTTTTAAGTGGGGCTCAGAATCTAATTTCTTTATAAGCATGCTCTGTTTAAAGCAGCATTTTTAAATGACAGCTATGATAAATCCATTTCCAAATGGATCACGACATATCCTCTAGCCCATTGACTTATAATTATACACTAAGGTTTGAACTGACTTTTATTGATGGCAAGAATAAGGATTATGGTGCTCTTGCCATGGTCACAACCACTAGGCTAAACAGAGAAAACATTGACCAATTTAATGAAAAGCCAATTAACCTCTTTGATAAAGACCTAGCTAGCTAAACAGACAGACAGACAGACAGACAGACAGACAAATAGATAGATAGACAGATAAGATAGATAGATAGATAGATAGATAGATAGATAGATAGATAGATAGATAGATAGATAGATAGATAGACATTGCAAGGATTTGTGTATGACTTCTGGTTGCATTGGTAAACCAATGTTGGCATTTAGTATACAGCAGGCCCATTTACTGATTGTCGCCATCAGGTAATGTTGCTTCATTTAACTCCTCAGGAACATGCACTGATGTGGAAACAGTCCATGAACTATACCATCTGCTACTCAGAGGATGGGACTCAAGCCAGATTACCTATTTAGTAATTACAATTCTGATTTTCACAATGATACAATGTTGAGATGTCTACATAACTATGTACTTCAAAGTAGAAATAGAGTAAGGCCTCATTCATGCTCCCATATGAAAACACGGATCAATTTGGATAATTTGTTATACAAATTGTTCCATTTTTAATTCTTTATTGCATCTGGTGTTGTGTTGTATTTTGTTATAACTATTCAGAACTCACCCAAATATTGTCAGCATTTTATCAATAATTAACTATGTCATTGCTATTTTAGGAAAAAACGGAACTTGTAATTTTAAATTTAACTTTGCTTTCTAAAGCACCAATATAGATTTATTGGAATTTGCTGCATAATGAAAAAACAAAGCTCTTAAAAAATCCATATAAGAAAAACATAAATGTGAATAAAACCATTTAGATGTATTAGAAATGTTTTTTCAATGAAAACAATGAAACTAATATGAATCTAATATAAATAATTGTCTGTGAGCCCTAATACTAAACAAAGCACATAAAGCAATAAAAAACAAAGAGAAGCCAACTAATTAAATATGAATACAATTAGGCCAGAGACAAGTATGTGGTCTTTAGTTCATGGCATAGCTAATACATATAATTATGTTAATATCTATTGTGGACTATCTTAACTGAATGTCTCGCTCTTCAACTGTACATACATTTTAGGTAACAGCTTATTTCTCTTGATTCCTACCTATATACATTATGGGCAACATGTCAGAAAATTGGCATCGCCATGACAGTTTTAGGCCCATTTAATCAGTGTAAAGTGCGCCTGAAAGTACAATTCTGTCAAAAATCTGGCATCTGGTATACCTTGCATAGTAAACTTAATGCATCTAAAAAGGTGCATTGTGCAATCACAGTGCACAGTGTATCATTGCTAGTGTATGTAATATGCCTATTGGCGTACGTTGCATTAGAGAGGTGCATAACGTGTCATTACTAGTGTATGTAATGCGCCTTGATAAGTGCATTGCATTATGGAGGCGCGCAGCTTCAATATTTAATGCACCTTTTTAGGCACATTACAATGTGTCATGCCCGGTGAATAATGCGCCTAGTTTTAGTGTATTACAGTTCATTTATATCAAGAATATGGCGCCAGAAGTTTTTTTGCTGCAAAATATACCAAAACTATAGTGCATTCATATTGGCACATGTCGCCCTACGTGGTTTCAATGGTAAGAGTGAAATATGCTGCCATAATAAATCCTCTAATATCTTTCTACCAGCAAAAGCCAGAGCATCTCCATATGTATATACCATCCTTTTTCTAGCAACTGGAGCACCATTTCTCTAATAAAGAGCTTCACGTACCATACGTAGATATACAGTAAAAAGATTACATTCTAGCTATCTGCAACTACTACAAGGAGATAAGGAACTTACTGCATAATACGTTGTCATTATGTTTAATTTTATACGCTTCTTAATTCTCTTTAATGGCCTCTTTAGGTAGCCAGCATGTAATTTCCCTTAGAGAGAGTGGACACAACCTTGTTTGGTACTAACTTATTTACATGTCTTGCTTTTCAGACTTGGATCAAAGTCAATTTTGACCTAAGTCTGAGAGATTTAATTCAGATCAGCCCAAATCGATTTTTGGCATAAATTGACATAAAATTTAAACCCTAACCTGAGGTTTTTGAACTGATCTAAAAGTACTAGCTTACCACTCCACTGGCACTTTCAATCTGTTAGCGCTCTTAGCCCAGCATCACTTCCAGTTTGAGGTCACTTCCAGTCTGACATCACAGAGTTACTCCAGTTTGAAGTAAGACCAATTGTGATGTCAGAGTGAAGTGACAGTGGACCAAGAGCATCACCATACCAGAATGGGTAGGTTAACCCTTATACACTAGTAAAAACCCTAACCCTAACTATGGTTCTGGTTAGGGTTAGAGCCAGAGTGGGAAAATTCAGATTTGGGAATCTTGAACCTGAATTTTTTTCCCAATTTTGGATGAACCAGTGTCAGAGTGAACAGGCAGAGATTCAAGCAACACTTATGTTTACTATTAGATGGCAAGGACATATATAGAACTCCTTTCTGTAAAAGAAATTGCACTGAAAGCAAAAAAGCAGGTCATGAGTAGGTCTAATGGTCATGGAAAGGGCATAAATCCCTTTTGTTCAGGGTGGCAAAACAAGTTACCATAATAGGGGTCCAATTTGATCTTTGCTATGTACACCACTGGGCAAAAAGTAAAAGTATGAAAAAAACAGAAAGAAAAGTCATTCACATATCATAGCATGGGAGACAAAACAAAAAATGTAGTTATGTCATTCATTTACTTAAGTGAAATCAAATTCTCCTCCACATTTATTCTCCCTCATCTACCATTACAATACAAATAATATATTCCATTTCCTCTGCTATGTTTTTTCCTTAATTTGTTTTCCTTCAAAGAGGTTTTGCATCTGATGATTTATATAAAAGAGTTAACAGTTGCCAGATGGTCCTGGTTTTTCACATGTTTTCAGTATAAACGCGTTCGCCTTCCTCGCTCTTCAATAAGCAGGTTTAACCACTTTTGCTGTGGGAATACACTATTTGGCCTTCTGCATTTGTTAAACTAAAGTTATTTTAGTCTATTTCAAGAATGCAAAGTGTCCTGCCAACATGTTTTTTTCATTTAGAAAACAATGTGAATGTGGGAAACACAATATAAAATTCTAATAAAATAACTAGGCCAGTGCCAGATTTCCCTTCTAAAACAGATACGTCTTACAGAGATCAACAGTTTATTTTACCAATCATGGTGATCGCTATCAAACGTGCCAGAAAGTTTTAAAATTTAATACGGGATGTGAAGGACAACTGGTCTAAGTCTGAGCTGTATTTGATTTATATTTATCATCCAATTTTCCAGCAGAAACAATAATATACTATAATACTAAAATGTAAAAAGAAAAATCACAAAACAAGCAGAAACATGAAGGCAGCCAAAAACCAATATTTAATGTCATAAATTTAATAACAGCATATCGCAATACTTTAGTCTCACTGATATACCATTCTGGAATTTTTTTTGACTATGATCTCCTTGATAAAACACTATTTTTTATAGAATATTGTTTTTAATTTATATGATATTTGTTAAAAAAAAAAAACCTACAAAAATGCATCACACAACTATAAAAAGCTATTGTGGGGCTTGTTATAGTTTCATGGGTAGTGTAAATAAGAAAGTTTTTAGACACTTGTCTGACTAGACTGCCCATCTATGCCCGTGACTGTATACGAGATGTCCACTTTGGACAATCCTTCTTAGGGAAAATCGAGGATTACACTGTTTCCCACTGAAATTAGCAGATCCTGATTGGCAAACTCTTCTATGAACTTTGAATTTAGTATCTGAGAATTTGTTTTATAAACCAGATAACCTATTCTAAATGTATGGTCTATTCTCCAAAGCAGGATAGCTACCTCCAGTGTCCAGCCCATAATTCTAGGGTCTTACTCTGAAGGTGTGTCATTAGTTTTTTGAGGCATAATAATCCATAGTATAATAACTAAAAAATGTGGCCCGTCAAAGAAAGCAGGGGGCGATATCACTGGAACAAAGCGTGACAGCTTTAGACAACCAGGGTCTAAAAAATCTGAAATCAGTTCTTAGGTATGTCCCTCCAGATTTTTTTTACAACCCCCTCCCAATCTCATATAGTACTTGGCTACAGCTATGGCTATATACTTCTATACAAATATGTTTCCTGATTTTGGTTGTCTGCATCACGTTCCTCGTCCTGGGCTATGTTCACATCATGTTTTAGGCTTTCATTTACTTTTTCATTAATTATATACTTCTGACAGAAAGCCATAAATGACATACATCCTTCTCTGTGGCCTCCCATCTAGCATTGTTGCTTCTCTTCAAACTATTCTCAACTGCTGCCCATCTTATCCACCTCTCTCCTCGCTACTCCTCTGCCTCTACCAATCCCTCCACTGGTTACCCATTGCCCAGCAAATTCAGTTCTAGTTACTAGCCATGACCTACTAGGCTCTCTGTAACCTGTACTCCCCCATACATCTTTACCTCCCCTCACACAATCTGTGTTCTTCTTCTTCTCTGCTCTTCTCTCCTCAGCTCCTCACACAACCGTCCCCATATTCTGGAACTCACTACCACAACACATCAGATTCTCCACCACTTTTAGTAGCTTCAGAAGCAACCTGAAAACCCATCTCTTCAGGATAGCCTATAATGTACACTAACCCTGCTGCCTCTACAAACATGTCTGAGCGTCACCTCACCTTTCTCTTTCCTCCTCCTTTGTTGATTGTAGGCCTTTGTGGGAAGGGTCCTCTCTCCTTCTGTACCAGTTGTTAGTAATTTATTGCTGTTATATTGTACTTTGTTTGATATCTGTTATTCATGTAACCCCCTCAAATACACAGTGCATGGTATTAATGGCACTTAAAAATAAATAAAATAATTATTATTATTAATAATAATAATAATAATAATAATAATAATAATAATAATATAATACATCCCCTTAGGTTGTTTTGTGATGAAAAATATTCTATGAGGTATGCCTTATTTTGCTATATGACTCTGTATTAAATAGCATAATTCACTAAACTAATGCACTAAACTATTCAATGCAAAAAAAAAAGATATGTCTACAGATACCTCTAAAATGCTTGTTTTTTTTTTTACATATGTTGAGTCAATGGGGCACTATGTATACATTTGCTCGCTTGACTCATATGCCGAACATAATAGCAAAACTGGATATGTCCAGTGCCTGATTCTGGCTATACCTTCTCCCGTTCATTATGTTATGTTCTTGCTACGATGTACTTCCAGCCACCCACTTATCAAGGACTACTTTGGGAATCTCAATCTGGTACCACTTTTGCAGACCGTGGTCTCCAGAGCTTGAAGGTGCAAAGAATGGATATACACTCCGCTATAAAGTTTAGTTTGTATCAATCCAGACATGGGACAGAGGGCCAAAACTTGGTTCATAAATGGGGAAAACAAAAATTAAAAATTTATAATAATGTTAATATAAAATGTCTGGTCGTGTTCACGAAGCCTGCAGGCGGAGAGTTTTAAGAACTGTTTTATGAAATGTTAGTCTCAAACATTGGCTAGCATAGTAAGCCATAAAAACATAAAGCACATAAGAAAACATATTTTGTGACAGCATTACCTAACCTATATATTGGAAGATATTGTATTACAGTGTTTTATAAATGCAATAAATGTTCACCATGGAAGCACAGTACATCATGAAAACAAATGCTTTCACTTATGGAAATGCAGAAGTATCAACATAATATATTTAGCATTGTGCACATATCGCTAAAAGTGTTTTATACAGAAAAGACAACACATTAAAGGGAAAAATTTTGCTAAGACAACAGTTGTTGGTGAACCATATGTCTTGTGTTTACAGGAAAGAACGAATTAATAATTTACTGTTCATAAGGCTGGCAATGTGGACCATTGTTAAACTAAAGAAAAAACAGCATAAAATCCAGGATGCTCCATCCTCTCAAATATGATCTGATTATTTTATTTAGGACAGCTATTTCTGCTATCCCATTCAATATCTTTCTATGTGAAGTCTAAAATATTATAATATTAAAAGCTCAGTAGCCATATGCCATAAACCAGGACAGTGTACCTGAAATGGTTAAAATAAATTGGACCTAGTATGATGTGAAGAATGGTTGATTGAATGTCATGTTATTCCCTTTCTTACAGTGAAGTTTTGGAGTTTTTTCAAGTTTTTTAAACATTATGGAATGTTTTTAATTATTATAATAATAAATTTAGTGTTAGCATTTCATATCTTTTACAGATCAGGTCCAATTATGTTTTGGTGTAGGACACCATCTGTTTATTTGTCTATTGCGATGCCTCACTTGCTTTTGGATACCATCTTGGACTGTCCTGGGGTCTAGTTTAGCCCACATGATCACCGATTTTGGTAAGTGGACTGGCACATCAACACTCAGACATCAGGCTTCTCTTTCTGTCCTTAGCCTGTTTTATTCAGGGACAGGTTTACAGCAATCCACAGAAACAAAACCATAAACATAAGACCTTGGCCGTCTGGCCACTAAATTAACGCGTAAAGATCCTGTCTACCAGTGGTCTGGACCTATCGTCCAGCCCCACAAAACATTTTCTTACACAATACAATATGGTACAGATTCCTCTCAAGCCTTGGAGGGTAAGAGCCTCTTTGGCTCAAACGTTGCACCCAAACTCAGGCAGCCAACCACACCCCCTTGATATCTGGAGTAAGAGGCTTTTTAGGTCTCTAGAGACTTTGCAAAAGTAGGCATGTGGTAATGGCTTCCAACTATAGCCAACACCATAGCCATTTCAGAAAAGCTAGTCCTTATAAAACTACACGGGCTTTTTCCTAGAGAGACCTGGTCCTTGGTGGCACATCTCCTGCTGGTCTCCTGCTGAAAAACACACAGTAGCAGAACCATGCAACCACCTGCAGTAGCTCTGTCACACCATCTATTTATCTATTTATATATCTTTTTAAAAATGAGACTTACCTTTGGATGAGCATAAAACACCAACTTTTGGTATTAAGTCAGCAGATGAAAATCCCACTCAGACAGGGCGAGGTCATGGCAACAGACCAAAAGATATGGTCGGAAACAAAACAGTCAATGCCAAGAAAAAGCAAACAGATATACACCTTATTGGAGTTCAGGAGTCTATAGAACCTTACTGTTAAAAATAGTTTTGAAGTAACCTGGACTGACTGGATATTTTGGGAGGGAAAAAAGTGCTTCGGCCTTAGCTGGCACTTTCAGAAGTTGGGAGTCAGCATACAGAAAAGAAAGGTGTAGCAACAGAAGTCCCAGAAACAGGACAGCAGCAGGGAACAGGAAGACTGTCATAGAGGCCCAGTGCAGTAGCAGGCAGGCTACAAAGGGTCAAGCCAGGTGAGCAAAAATAGGAGCAGATGTCTGGGCAGAGGTGAAAAATGGACAGCAGGACATGACACGTTCTGTTTATTTATTTATTTATTTATCTATCTCTTTTTAAGGGTCTGTAGTCATTTGGTTTGTTGTGTTCTATTTTCCATAGCCTCCTAGCTTTCCTATCACTTTTTAGTGAGTAAATGTGGCTGTAATAGGCATTCAGTTGGGGTCCATTTCCCAGTGATGGGATGGAGGAATACACTATTTTTTTTGCCCACAGTCCTCCATGAGCCTTAAAGGGTTTTTCCCACTGCAAACATTGATGGCAAATCAATAGGATATGCTAGAGGCATGTTGCACTACAACCGTACGAAGCTACATATTTATGGATTCAGTATGGCAAATCCAGGTGCATTACTGCTGGAACAGTTAAACCACCTTAAAAGTGGTTTACCTGAGCCAGAAGGGTCACTTTGTAGCTAGAATGTGCCTGATTTATAACCCGCAGTAGAACAGGTTCATAGATTCAGGCACATTCTACACTACTATAGTGCGCAATATAATTGTCGTCTGGGCACCAAAAATCATACACGTCGCCCTTAAAGTCTTTCAGCAATGTTCTGAGATTTCTAATACCGAAAATGTGACAAAACATTTTAAGCAAAACAGCATCATAATCAAAAGCCCTGTGCTTACAATATTGTGTCTGATTCTGAGGGATTGAACCTGGTAAATGTGGTCTGAGTTCACACTAAGAAGAGCATGTGGGCTGCATCTATAATTTATCTTAATGATAGTAAACTACTGGTTGCTTTTCCATCTACCAAATAGTCTTTCGAACTCAACAGAAGCTTATAGAAGAGAATCTGCTATATGTTGGGCAGGTCATCATTTTTATTCTAATGTCCACCATATTAGAGCGGGAGTCTCTTTCTGTAGTGAATCTGCAGGTCATGAGAACTACAGGATAAAAACCATTGCCAGATGAGTTAAAATGTAAGCAGAACCCTATAATATGTCACTCATGGCCAGCCAACCAAGAGGAATGTGCTACACTTTGTTAGCAACATACAGTAACTATGTCCTATATTTGGGGCAAAGACTCAGTTTGCTACTCTAGTCCCATATCTGAATACTGTAGACAAAGGAAAGAGGGTTGTTTGATTCCCTCACCCTGGCACCCAGGGCATGTGCTTTGTAAGCTTTCCCAGAGCTATCCCTTTGTACTATGATGGCAGTATCCTTTTCCTGTTTTGACATTTGGGATATCATTAGGTGAGGGCATTAACAGTTCCTAACTGACTTGTTTTATGAAATCTGTCAACATAAATTCACTGCCTCTGATTTACATGAGTATTTGCTTAGATTCTTGTGTCAGATTTTCAGTAATAAAAATCTATGAGAAGATTCAATGGGGCTTAAAGGGGTTCAACCATCATTTGCCATCACCTAATGATTGGTGAGATCCCAGGTCATAAGAATAAAGATTTTACCTCTCCTTTTTTTTCTCTCTTTCTCTTCCTCTCTGCACTAACCTGTTTTAAAAAGGGATAGAACAAATTTAGAAACTTTATATTAGAATGCAGCACATAGAAATCTCAGAGCTGAGTGAAGTTGGATGTTTAACCTATTAAGTGTGCCCATGCACAAAAATGCCCAGGGGAGTGGGCAAGCCAGTAGCTTTATTGATTACTTGACTAAAAGAAAATACCTTTTAAGGCAAACATACATTATTCTTAAGTCACTTAAAGGGTGTTAAGTAACAGAAAATGTTTCATGTCATTTCTCATCAATGTCCAGAAAAGTCCTTCAAATCATTTCCTATTGTTGTAATTGTAAGTTTGTTGTTTAAATAAAAATAAAAAAAATACTCAGGTGAATACTGTGCCATATCACTAAATTACATCTCAATATACTAGTCAATAATGCCAAAGGGGGTATAAAATAAATCTAAAATTGAATCTTTATTTTGTCACCTTAAATTTCAATTCTAAAACCTCAATAAATCCAAAATATACATAAACAAAACACCATTCATCCTTTTTTCCGAAAAAATCCAACCCCCAAAAATACAAAGCGGGAAAAGGGCAGGGATAAATTTAGAATATCTTCCCAAAATTTTCCAAATTTGGGAGTAAACCCAAATTTTAAAGGGGTCTCCTTCAGTGTCGATTGTGTGTGAAAATAGAAGGTCATTAGGTCCTATGGGGAGTCTTGTTCTTATTATGCCTAATGTGGTATTTTTGTCACTAATAACCTGACCATAGAGCACCCACTCAAAAGTGGCTAACCCATTCAGAACCTGTACCTTACAATAACTGAGCCCTTTTAAAATATGATTGTTTCCCATTTACATATTTGGATTATATAGCTATAAAATGTCTAGTAAATGTTTGATTTACATATTTGGGATAATTTTGTATAGTTTAGTGCGGGTTAATAACTTTTCACATAGGGGAAATTTTAAAAAAAGGGGAAGGGGAATACAGGGGCACGTTTTAAAAGGGCCTTTATTTGATTCTGCATAATTAAGGGGCAAATAATCCCCTCAATCACATAAGAGAACATCTGTTAATGGTTTTAAAGGGAAAATTTTGAATAAATAAAGTATGTAGGTAGAAATGTTCTTCGAAATAAACCCCCTTTTTTCTTTTGAAAGAAAGACATAAGATCTTAAAAAAAGTTTTTTCTCTGGGGGTTTAAAATTTCTGTTATTCTATCTAAAATTCCCAGGGTGCCCAAATGGGAAATTTTCATGCCGGGTAAATATATGGCTTTGAACCACTTTTGTTTTAATAAAAAATCGAGTTATACAAAAAACTGAAATTTACAGATTTTTTATACACAAAAGACAGGTTTCTTAAAAGGAATTTTTAAAAAAAAACAACTGCAATAAGCAAAAAAGGGTTATTTAAAACCCGGTCAAGAAAAAAAACCCAATCGGAAAAATTTTTTGGGGGGCGTGACGGGGGGGATCAGTAATTCTTGCTTTTTATCTTTTTCCCCCCCACCCCCATAAGGTTTAGATTTTTGACCATCACTTTTCATACATAGTGTTACATGAAACGGCATGAATTGAAGTCCTTTTTTGCAAAATTTTGAATTTTTTTGCATTCATTTTAAAATTTCCCTTTCCCTTCCTCTCCCTCTGCATTTTAAAAAAGCCCCAATTTTAAACTAAAATTTTTTAAACCCTTAGGGGCCCTTCGGGGGAAAAATGCAACCCAAAAAGGGAGATCTTTTCTCGGGTTATTAATGGAAATATCTGTGTGAAATCATCGCTGACTAAGTTTTCTCCCCTGTTTCCCCACTTTGAGGGCCTTTTGTGGGGGGACTTTGCAAACCACATAATGGGGTTTTAAACCACTTTTGTTTAAACCTGCAGGAAAATTTTCCCCCAAAAATTTCTGTGCATTTGGTTATGATTTGGGGGCGGGTAAAATGTCACCCCCGGGGAATGGGTTCTGCTGGTGTTTGCGCCGGGTTTTGCCGCGGGGGTAAAAAAGTTTCCCATCCCCAAATATATTTTAAGTTAACCCTTTCTAAAAGGATTCGCCTGATTTTTTCCACTCTTTTTACTACTTTCTGGGGCTAACACTTTAACAACATTATAATACATGAATTTGGAGGCTTTCCCTTCCCAAAGCAGGATCTAAAATTTGGGGGTACTAGACTATGCCCTGGGAAGTGGGCTTTATTTTTGGGCTTTTTGCCCCAGGTTTTGGGTTTTTGGCCCTATTTCATCAGGTGGGTGCAATTCCTGTATAGTCAACCGCAGACCCAAGTTTGGGTTTAAGTGATCATATCTGGCTTATTTCCACTCTCCGTGGTACTTGGCAGGGTTGCCCTCCTTCGCCACTCCTGTTTACGTTAGCAATAAAACCTCTAGTGGTGAAAATAAAAAAAAGGCCCTTTAACCCCCGGTTATTTTTATTTAATTGTAAACCAGAAAAAAATTGGTCTTTATGCAAATGATGCTTGTATGTATTTACGGGAAACCCTAAACTTTTCTCTCCTAAAGAACTGGAGGGGGTTTTGGGGCTTTTTAGGAAAGCAGTTTACCTTTGGTTTCAATTGAAGCAACTTTTGGGCCCCCCTTACCTGTCATGTATGGGTTCCCCTCAGAAATTTGGGTTTTGCCTTCCCGGTAAAGATGGTTCCTGAATGCATGAAAATTAGCCCGGGGAATTTTTCCCTAACCCCGGCTAGAATTTTTAATAAATTAAAATTTGAATCCTCGCCCTGGTTTTTATTTTAAATTTAAAAAAAAATTTTTTTGGGGGGTAAGTTACCTCTTAGAGGGGGGCCCTGGACTGAGAAAAATAAAAAATGATTTTTTTAAAAATTTTTTGTACGAAATTTTAAAAATCGCTTTTTTAAATTCAAGGCCTTGTTTTTTTAAAAGCCAAATTTTCCCTTTTAAGCTCCTTTATCTAGAATGATTGTAGAGTGAAACTTCCTCACCAGGTCCTACAAGGCCTATGGAATTTGGATGGTGCAGTGCTCCCGACCTCTTTTATTTTTAAGGGGTTCCCCAGCTTTTCACTTTTGATTTAAGGGGAGGAGAAAGTTTGTGAAAGGGAGGGGCCCCAAACTTCGTTTTCATCCCCCTTATCTTTTAATTACGTATATGCAGGGGCAAAAAAAGGGGGAAACCCAATTTTTTTGAATTTTTGGGAAAAAGGGGGTTAAAAATCTCACCTTTCCACTACAATTTGAAAATTGGGGACTACCATTATTTTTATAGAAAAATCATTTTGGGAATTTATCCCCTACAAAAAATTTGATTCCAACTAATTTTTGCATCGGGGCTTATTTTAGGGAAAGATTCTTGTCATTTTAACTGCATTGTTACTGTTTTGCTCCGGGTTGGTGGGAACAATTTTTTGGCTTCTTTGTTTTTACAAATTTTTACTAACCAGTTTTTCAAAAATTTCCCAAAATTTAAAGTGTGTTATTAGTTGTTTCCCCCCAAGAAAAAGGTCCTGATTTAAATTAAGGGAGCCATAAAAGATTACCCAAAAAAAGAAAAAACAGCATATCCAGCTTATCGTTTACGGATCTCTTTGTAAAGAAAATTTGCCAAATTTTGAAATTATAGGATTGCTATGACACCCGGAAAGAATAGAAAATGAATTCATTTATTTTTTTCCCCCAAAGTCCAAGAGGGGGGACATTAAGAAAAAAATTATCGGGGGCCAACAATTTGGTTCATCAAAAGGGGTCTATCAGTTTTTGGCAAAAAAAACACAGCAGGGGAGGTGGCCTTTATGCTTCCCCAATAGTGATATCACAGATTTTCCATGAAATTTACCATGTGAAAACACTTTTGCATGAAAAAAAAAATCAATTAGACTGGGTCTGATGGGGTGTAAATGATCTGAAAGAACCCAAACCCAAAAGGGTTCTAATGGATCTAGAAATTAAAGGGGGAACTCCCAATTTTTGGTGGAAAAAAGCCTAAAAGATATGGGGTTGTTTCAAAAGCCAAAGGGTTAGAAAATTTGCCCAAAATCGATGAGGGTTTAAATTTGCAGAGTATATGGGGAGGTTTTACTAGATGAGTTACAACTACACGCGAGTACTAGGGGTATAAAAAAGGGAAAAAGTTCCAATTTTGCTATTTTCCCCAATGTGCAGGGTTTTCCCCCTTTAACCCCCAAAAAAAAGGGAAAAATTTCTAGAAAAATAATGTCAGACAGAAGCATCTAGACATCAAACAACCATGAGGTATATTCTTAGGTACAAATACCCCATGAACTTCACCCCAAGTTTTCCCCGGGTACTGTCCTTTTCAAAAATTTTTTCAAACCTTATTTTGTGCTTCCTTCATTTGGGAAAAAAGAATAGAAGCTCTCTCGGGACTGAAAGCCTTTCATAAGTGAAAGGGCTGCCCCCAAAACTTAGTTTCGGGAATTTGTCCCTTCCCAAAAACCCTAAACTTGAAAACAGCCCCACAACAAAGGGAAAAACTCCCTAAACTAAAACCCCTCCCCCAAAAGGTGTATTGTTTGGATGTGGTAGGGGACCCTTTCTGGACCACCCCCAAGCAAATGACGTAACCCAAACGCCAGGGGGCGAACTAAGTGGGTTTCCGGGTTTTTCACCAGAGCCCCCCCCCAAAGCGGGAGGGACTTGCTGCGGCGGATTATTTTCCCCAGGCCCCAAACCCCTAAAAAACCCGGTAAACCCTTGCTTGCGGGGGGCAGCCGAGGTTTTGCGCGGTAAAAAATCGTAAAGCAGGCTCGAAAGTCGGGGACCAGGGTAAAGAAAGGTCAGGAAAAGGCGGCAAGGTTTTTGTGGTAAAGGGGGACGGAAAAAAAAAGGACGAAAGGGAAAACGGAACAAAACCCCAAAAATAAAAGACCCCTTTTGGAACGCTTCCTCCCCAAAACCCCCCCCATTGCCGGGACTATCGATTCGGCCCCAAGGGGTGCTGGGGGAAGAGGCAGGGCTTAAATAGGGTCCCCCCCGGGTTTTGAGACCCAATTTCACCCGGCGCACTGTCCCTTTTAAATCCCCCCGGGCCCTTTTTCCGCCCCCGGCGCGGCATAGAGGGGCGCCGTGCCCCCGGGCCCGGAAAGGACCAGGACGCGCCAGGAGGGGACCGGGAAAGCGTGGACGGGTAAGTGCCCCCAGACGGCCGGGTGTCCGCGGCCCTGCTTTCGGACTGTGGCACCGGGGGGCAGCAGGGGGTTTCTTCCCGGCGTTGGGGTGTCCCTTGGGGGCCCCGCACAGGGTCGCGGGGACCCCCCTAACATACCCCCCTTGGGCCCCCCCCTCTTTCTGGCCCGCATAAACTTAGACAAGAGACCCCTATCCAGGATTTTTTTCCCCCGGCTCCCCCCCTTTTCCTCGGGCCCCCAAACCCCTTCCAGCCCAAACAAAAAAAATCGAAACCCCCCCCCGAACCTTTTTAGTGGCCAAAATCTCTTTACGGCAAAAAATTTTTGGGGGAATCCCCTAGGGGAGACGGGGGAAAAGGGGGACCAAAGGGGAAGGGGGTTTTTAGGGGTGACCGGCTTCAGTGGGGAGACAGGGGAAGGAGTTTGGATCCCTCATGGTCGGGGGGAGCCGGAACTTGTAGGCCACAGATTAATAGCCTCAGGACTTAAAAGGGGAACCTTTAAAAAAAAGGGGGCCCCCACCCTTGTAGCTGGGGTTTTTTTAAAACCGGATATATTTGACAGAAAACCCATCCCTTTTATCCCCCGGGAAAAAGGGAATAGGGGGGGGTTTTTTTTTTGTCCTTTTTGGGTTTTCCCATAGGGGCCGGGGCCCCCTAAAAAGCGGGGACGGGGCCGTCTCCCTCCGGGACAGCGGTTTGGTCAGGGGGACCAGACTTCCCGCGGGGCCCAATTGGGAGGAGGCAGAGGGAAAGGGGAAGGGGGTGGGCGGGGTTTGCCGACCAAAGCAAGGGGAAAAGGGGGGATGCCCCAGCGGAATAAAGGTCCGGGGAATTATACGAAAATTCCCCCCAAAGGTAGTAGACTGGCCCAGTCATCTTGCTTGGCAGAAGTGAAGTGGCGGGAGATAAGTACCTAGGATTGTTTTCACCCTTTTCCACTTGGGCCCCTTTGGGATTGGGGGGTGTTACCCCAGGGGAAAAAGTCCTTTCCCAAATTGCAGAAGCGGAGCAGGGGCCTCGCCCAAAAACTCGAGACAACTGGACTCTCCGGCCCCGAGACATATGAAAGGGGGGAGTCCCTGCAGACGGAAAAATGGGGTTTAAAAAAAAATTTGTTGGCTACCGGGCGCAGAAGGGAAAGGCCGGAAAGGGGGAACAAAAATGAAAACTTTTTGGAAAAAAAACGGTCAGTAAACCACCCAAAGACCGTTTAAACCTTCAGGGGGCTTTTTAAGTAAAGTTATGAAGTCCATGGAAATATGGCTCCAAGGACAAAAGGGGCACGGGGCAGGGGTTTTTGGGAGTATTTCCCGCAGGCTTTGGCGGGGGGACTTTATTGGGGGCACAGGGGGTTGCAGGCCCCCCCAAAAAACAAACTCCTTTACCCGTTAAAGCCGGCCCCCCGTAGAACCGGGAAAAAATAAACAAAAAAAAACATTCAAAACCCCCGGGGTGCCGGCTATCCCGGGAACATTAACCCCATTTCGGGGACCCTAAAACCGGAGCGCAGGGCGAAATTTACGTCTTCCCGGGGGGTTACCCCTTGGAGGTTTAGTGGGAAAGCCACAGAAATCAGACGTTCCGGGGGTACAATATGTTGTGGGGCCCCCTCTTCCCCCCCAACAAACATGGGAGGCAGGGGGAAAGAGAAATCGGCCTTGAGGTTTTTTTCTCCCCGGGGGAAAAGGGGTTTGATGTAGTTGAAACGGGGCAAAGAACAGGGGCCCCAACTCGCTTGACGAGGATTCAGACGTTGTGCTGTCTGGAGATAGAGGAGATTTTTGTGGTCATTTAAAAATATTCACGGGGAAAAAGAGCCCCCCAGGGGGTGGCGCCATTCTTTTAGGGGAAAATTTAAAGGCTTTAAAAATTCCCAAAACCCCCATGGGATAGTTCTTTTCTGTGTGAGAAGGTCCCGGAAAAGAACCCGCAGGTCCCAGTCCCTTTCCCTTGGGCCCCCTTTTTGGGGTGAAAATTAAAAGGGCCCCGCCCCTAAAGGAAAGGCGTCCACTTCCGAAAGAAGGGTTTCCCCAGTATCTGGGCCCGGGGTTTAAAAAACCCCGGGGCCCCGGGGGCGAATGCTGCCTTCAAAATTGGAAAAGGGTTTTTTCGGCCGGGGCCCGGTGGGCCCCAGTTTCGGGTTGGCCTTTTTTTTTTAGTAAGGGCCACAATTTGGTGCCCACCAACGTTAAAAGGGCGGATAAAATTTGCCCGGTTTGTAATTTCAAAACCCAGGAAAAAATTGTATAGCCCCCGGCCAAAAAGGGCGGGGCCCGTAGGAAAGGCAAGAGTTTGGGGGGGTCCATCCCCAGCCCCCTATTTTGAGATTATGTATTTCCCAAAGGAAAGGGGAAAGGGTTGGGCTGGGGGGAAATAAAGGGACTTTTACAGTTTTCGGGATAGTGGTTTCTCGCGCGGCGTTTCAGGGGCCTGGGCACATTGACTGGTGGGAAACCCAAAATCGGGTTTAGAAAACCCGGAAAGGGGCCCTTTCCCCGTAGACCCCTAACAGACGGGATAGGAAAGGTTTTCTGAAAATTTTCATTTGAAAATTTCCTGGAAGAAGGCCGGAGCGTTTTCCCTTTAAACCCAAAAAGGGACTAACCCCGATTTCTCAAAATGCCCCTCACGAGTATTTAAGGCCCTCTTCCCTCGTCCCCTTTCCCGGATCCGGGGAGATTTTATGCCCCCGCAAGTCAATTTGGAAAAGACCTTGCCCCCCGGAGAAAGGTTCCAAAAATTCCGTGAAATTTAAAGGCAGAGGGTACCCGGGTTTTTGGATGGTGACTTTTTAAAAATTTTTTAAAACCCCGTAGTCAATGCACAGTCTCAAGGGATCCAACTTTCCTTTTTCCACAAAGAAAAAATCCCGGGGAAACCCCCCGGGAAGTTTTATTTGCGGATGAAAAAACCTTTTATAGATTTTCTTTTTCGTTGGCCGAAAAACGCCCGAAATTTTCGGGTATGGAGGCCGGGTTTTTCCCCTAAACCCCGGGGAGGAATAGTCCCCCGGGGTAGCAGGTCTATGGGAAAAACATTTTGGGCGATGAGGGGGAAGTGTCTCAGCTCGTTCTTGGGAAAAAAAAATTTTGGAAGTTTCCCGATAAGGGTTTCGGGGGGAAACCAGGTATTTGGCTTGGGGGGAAAGGACCTTTCGGAAGGGCTGGGGCGCACCCGGCGGGGTGGGGCCGGGAAAAACAAAGAGACTGGGGAGTCCGGGCCCAGCCCCAAAACTTCCAAACCCCCTCTTCCAAAACCCAAAATGAGGGGGGGGGGGGGGGGGGGGGGGGGGGGGGTGAAGGGTGTAGCCAAGGAAGCCCCATTTTAAACAAACCCCAGGGGAAAAACGGGGTAGCACCGAAAAAACGTGATCCTTTTTCCCCGTGCAGGGATCCTATTTGTAGTGGGTTAAAAGGTTCACCACTGACGAGAAGAAGAAACCCAAAGGGGTTTGGGCTAGGCGGGCCACCGAAAGAATACTTGGTCCCCCAAAAGAAAAAACCAATTAAAACTCCCAGCCCCATCCGGAAAACCAAAAAGGCCCGACACTCTAAACCCAGATTTCCCGGGAAATTTGGGCGTACCCCGAGTGGCCCCGCAAAGAGCCCCTTTTGGGGAGGGTTTTAAATCAACCCTAGGGAAAGCCTTTCCCATGAATCCTAGGGGCATGTGTTTCCCGGGCCCTTTGGGCCCAAGAAGTGGGGAAAACCCCTTTTCGGAAGTGTTTTAGGGCTGCCCCCAGTAGAGACACCAAAATTCCCCCTCATGCCGGCGGGGAAGCTTTTTTGCGGAGACAGGCGGGTACTGGGCCCTTGCAAGGGCCCCTTTTCCCCAAGGCTGGCTGGGAAGGGCAAATGGGGGAGCGGGAAAAAAGGCCCCAAGACGGGGGGGAAACCGAAAGTTTTTTTTGAGCTGGTTCGCGTTTTCCCGGCGGACTCCCTCCCGTCCTTCTGGGGAAACGGGGTGTCTATGCAGTTTGCCAGATGGATGAGCTCAATTTTAAAACCGTCGGAGAGTCCCGGGGGGTTCCCCAGGGCAATTTCCCTTAATCTTGGGCCCGGGGAGGCCCTTCTTGAACGTGGCGCACCAACCACAATTCCACGCCCAAATTTTTAAAGGGTAAGGTGCGAAATTGCACGGCGTAGTCGCCAACGGGGGGAGTTTCCCCCCGGGGGTAGGGTTTTAAAAAAGCGTTTCAACGGGCAAGGCCGCGGGCCCCGGGGGTCCTTTGAAGTAAACCGCGGATCCCTAAGAATGTTGCCAGATCCCGCCAAATGATTTGGATCGCCTCCCGGTTTCCCAAAGTGGCCCTCGCCCAGGCCCCGGGGCCCTTTTCCCGGGGAGGGGACTGACCACGAAGGCCACCTGGGCCCCTTTTGGACCAGGGGAAAAATGACCAGCCATAAGTTCCCCCGTGGAGAGCCCCCAAGGGTGATGAAAACCCCCTTGGGAAAGGTTTAAAAGGGCCCCCTCAAAAATTCCCTCGGCATGGAAACGGAGTTTAGGGGCCGGCGGATGTCCCCGGAAGGTCTGGTGCTGCTTGAGCCACGGGCCCACCCGTTGCTGCTGATTGGGCCAAAAGGGGCCCGCTGCATCAAATAGTCAGTTGGTTTTAGCTGTTTCGCTTGCCCGCGCTATCTTTCCCTTTGATTGCTGAGCCACGATGGGGGGAGTGAGGTCGGAAAACGTTGGTAGAGGCCCCCCCTTTTGGGGGGGGGATCCCCCGGCCCCAATCGAAAAATGTTAGGATGGGTAGTGGTCCCCCTGGACCACCCCAAGCGATGACGGGGGAAGCCCACTCCAGGGAGCGGTAAAACTAAGTTTGGTCCGGGTTTTTTTCCCGAGCCCCCCCGCCAAAACGGGAAAGGACCCTTTCCCGCGGCGGAAATTTCTACCCGGCGCTACCCCAGACGTGACTTGCTTTCGGTGGCAGCCGAGGTGTTGCGGGGTACAAAATCGTGAAGCAGGCTCGTAGTCGGGGACAGGCAGAAGGTCAGGACAGGCAGCAATGGTTTGTGGTTAAAGGGACACAGGCAGAAGGTACGGTACACAGTAAACGAAACAATACACTTTTGGAACGCTTCCTCTTCAGGCACAGGGCACTATCGATTCGGCAAGGGTGCTGGGGAAGAGGCAGAGCTTAAATAGGGTCCGTGCCCGGTGAGACCAATCACCGGCGCACTGTCTCTTTAAATCTCCCGGCAGTGCACCCGGCCGGCAACAGGAGTGCGCGCCAGGATGGGACCAGGAGCGTGGACGGGTAAGTGCGCCCCAGACGTGCCGGGGTGTCCGCGGCCCGAGCGTCGGGCTGCGGCACCGGCCGCAGCAGGAGGTGCAGCGGCATTGTGGGTGTGCCTGCGACTCGACACGAGGGTCGCAGGGACACCCGTAACAGTACCTATATTTATACCCTGTGGATGCACCCTAGTTGCTTTGTTAAGCACCACTCCTGCTTCAGGTTGCTTGGTATATTAACTCTTTGTATACAGGATCAGCAAAATGACTTAGCCTTTTTATACACACAATGTCATTAACATTAAAATGTAAGCACTTTTATCACATTTTGATGACAAAATAGTTAT
This sequence comes from Phyllomedusa bahiana, assembly GCA_025379985.1. Lineage (NCBI taxonomy): Eukaryota > Metazoa > Chordata > Amphibia > Anura > Hylidae > Phyllomedusa > Phyllomedusa bahiana. Next base: position 23,938 of record JAODAL010007641.1, read on the forward strand.
GCACCACATAACTAATGATGAGCAAACCCTAAAAAGTTTGAGTTCGAGTTGAACGTCGAACTTAGAGGCGTTCAGTTCGAAGTTCGACTCAAACCCAATTGAAGTCAATGGGAGAAGATGTTAGGGTTAATTTTTATACCTATAAAGGTGAGATGAAGCTGGAATTAACATCTATAACAGTAAACTGGATACGTGGAACAACTTAGTGTCTCTAAGAGTGAAAGAAAAAAAATAAGAGGCTAAAATACTTCATTCCTTTCAATGGCTAACTGAAAAGATGAGGACAGGTCGCAAGTAGGGGTGTAGCTATAGGACGTGCATCCTGAGGGAGCCCAAAAGCCCATTTGACACATAAGAAGACACCAGTATTGAAAATGGCACATGGTAACTGGTAGGGGCCCCATTTCACTTTTTGCACCAGGACCCAAGCATGGCGCAAGATATATGTAATAAAAAAAGTAATTTTATATATATATAAAATATATAATAAAATATATATATATATATATATATTTTTAAAAATATATAGATCACAAAAACGCACTGTAAATTCAGCGTTGTGTGGACTTAAAATCTGGCAAAATTAGACTTTTTGGCGTTGAAAAAGATTTAGCAACAGAGAGAACTCAAATTTTCTGGATATATTATATATATTATATATATATATAATATAAAATATATATATATATATATATATATAATAATATATATATAAAATTATATATATTATATATCTGTTTGACAATAACAAGCGGTATATTTGAAAGGTATTTCACCCCCAAAACTGCCAAAAAAGAACTTTTCTCCACTCAGTATAATTTTCACCAACCACTATTTAGAATATATTTCTTTGCATAAGAGATTTGGAGATGGTGTGTTATACAATTACTGAACCCCCAAAGCTGCAAAAATGAACTTTTCTCCACTCAGAATAATTTGCAGCAACCAACCACTATTTGTAATAGATTTCTTTCTATAGGGGATTTGGAGATGGTGAGTTATACAATTACTGAACCCCCAAAACTGTAAACAATATTTTTTCTTCAATCAGAATAATTTGCAGCAACCAACCACTATTTGAAATAGATTTCTTTCTATATGAGATTTGGTAACGGTGTGTAATGCAATCACTGAACCCCCAAAACTGCAAAAATGAACTTTTGGGTACTGAATATGATTATATGAGTACAATGTATATGAGAGTTAAGTGTTACATGAACCTGCAAATGTCGCCAAATAACAGCTTATGGGCGTGGGAAAGATGCAGCCAGCAATACAAAACTCCCTAACTATTGCTGTCTATGATTCCCTAAGCTTGCTGTACACCCCCCTAACTAACTTCCTAACTAATCTAAATAGTAGCTTTTCCTGTTTAAAATCGCTAGGAAATCTTGTGCCTGCATGCATGCAAGCAAGCAGACAGAGAGCAGTCCGTTCACTACAGAGAGTGAGCTGGAAATGGCAATACAGTGAAATACATATAACAGGGTCATGTGATTTTAGAAGCCAATGAGAGCCCTACAACTCAGCAATGACGTTTTTGAGACTTCTCTGTGCTCTGCACTGATTGGATGGCCGCTAAAAGTGCAGGAAGCAGCTAAAAATGAAACTAAAACTGGTGTGTTGAATGTACATGTTGAACGCGAATTTTAATCAAACGAACCGTAAAATGTTCGGTTCAGTTTACGCTCTAAAAAATCGGAAAGTTCGTCTCGTACTTTACTTTTTTCGAACTGTTTGATCAACACTACACATGACGGTTTCCATAGTCACTACAGTCAGAAGCCTAAATCAATTTAGGAATGCACACTCTTGTACAATATGTGTAACATATATTGCACAATTTTCGATTATATTTCTTAGGGCATGTTCACATGCCGTATTTGTGGTCCATATTTTGGAACATAATTGCGCTGCAATACGCCTGAAGTGCTGACCACAAATATGGTAATTCATAGCTCTCATTGACACGTATTACGTGAAAGGTGAAAGAAGTGAAAGTCTGTGGGAGTTTGCACAGAGCATTTTAGAAGTAAGAGTTAGCCATAGCATACTGCTAAAACACCTGGCATATTGTGCTGCGTACAGTACATGGCGCAATACGCCATGTAAACATACCCTTAGCATGAATTTGTATAAAGAGTGACGTGTAACCTCACAAAGTTCTTCAGCAACTGCAGTGTATATATACAGTATTGTGTCCAGCTGCTGCATAACATCATAATACAGACATTGGTGGATTGGACCACTCTTTTAGAAATACAGTAGATTAAAAATCAAACCAGAATATTGTGGGTATTCGAACATTTGTGATGGGATTCAGTTAATGCTAAGACTTTTTTCAGCAAATATTGATATTCCCCTTGAAAATTAGCCCAAAAGTTATATTACCGAGATTTATGAAGGTTTTGATTCATATTTCATTTTCATTAAATTTTAAGAGGGGGTAGTAGGGGCCCTTAATAAAGTCCAGAGCCCAAATTTTGCAGTATCTTCCCACTAACAAAGGTTGTCCAGGGGCCCCGGGTTTGGATGAATCAAAAAAAAGGGTCACTCAAATTATTTTTAAATATACCGCACAGAACCAAAGTATCACTAAAATTTTTACTAAACTTAAAATTTCTAAGTTAATTTTTACGCAGTAAAAACCTTCCCAAGGACACATAATATGTGGTCTTTGTTGGGGCCCGGAATATTTAACTTAGATTTTTGGGTTTTTGGGATCAAAATTAAATACTTTGTATGAAACAAATTTAGTTCAGATCACTGTTGACATTTTTTCCTCTGCTCTCAGCCTGTATTTTTGAAAAATGGAAGTGGGCCGACCCCCATTCTCCTAAAAACTGATGTGCCCCAGCAAGAATTAAAATAAATAGGGGGGGCATGTATGATCGGTTTTTTAACAAAATTTTCGGGTGTATAATGCCCCCTTCACTGTGCCGGCTCCGCTGTCGGAAACGCACCTAATTTTGCTGTTAGGCGAAAAGGGGTTCGCATTTTGTAATGTGCCTAACATAAAGGGGGCATTTGGGGGATTCGGGGCCCGGGGACGCACCAGATTGGGAAAAGTCCCAACGAAAATTTAGGAAGGGGGGTTTTCTGCAAAATGGGGTGCATTTTTAATTTCCCGACAGGCAGACCTATTTTCAATGTGGTTTGTTTTCCCGGAGACGTCAAACTTCCCCCCTTTATGAGCGCATTTCCCGGCCCCAAAATCTTCAGGCGCAGTTTTCATCCCCAAAAGGGAAGGTGAAAACGGGGAGATTCGCCCCGTAAACCTTCATACATGTCACCCTAGTTTCTATTTACTGACATGCTATTCAAAACAGCTTTTATTTTTTTTCCCTTGGCCTCCCTGTGATATGGATTGTAATTGTGGCTTAAAATATGAAAAACTCCAAAAATTTTACCCGATTGAAAAAGGGAAATTTAATGGTAGTGAAGTATTGGTTTAAAAATTTTTAAAAAATTTTTAATTTTAATTTTATATTATTTTTATATTATTTTAAATTCAATTTAATTTTAGATTATAAAATTTTTTTGATTTTTTGGGTATTTTATATAACCCTTATTTTGGGTATAGTCTTTATTTTCTATTTTTTTATATTTTTTTAAATTTGTTTATAGCCTTTTAAAAAAACATAAGTTTTTCCCATATCACTTTAGAGGGGGTTTTTTGGGGGGAAAGGGAATTTGCTTTTTTTGATTTTTTGGCAAAAAGTTTGTTTAGCAAGGCCCCGGGCTGTCAGTCGGGAAAATTCTGTTGAGTTTTTCCCTTTTTTATGGTGCATGAACCGGCCCCCTTGCGATGTCCCCACATCTATGAACCATTGTATGAACGGGGGTTTCATACTATTGTTGCTTTTCAAAACCACTCATCTAAAGCGATTTTGAACTGGCCAGTTTTCATACACCTCACCCATAGTGTCTGGAAAATATCATCTTATGACCCCAAATTTAAAAACCAAAAACCCAAAATTACCATTATAAAAGTGCCAAATTGTACCAATATATTATCAACAAGTGGTTAAAGGGCCCAAAGCAAATTGAAAAAAGGAAAGCCAGGATTTGTTTATGGTTTTTGCAGTCAAATTCAACTAATTGGTAAATTAGTATAATTTTTTTTCCCCAATTTTTATGCAAATTTTTCCCCCAAAAATTTTCCTGCCTTCTCAGCATATATCCTTACTTGAGCTCATCTTTATATAATGGATGTCATGAATTTGGAGAGGATTCAAAACGAATTTGGGTTATCATTGGGTCCCCGGGGTTTTCATTTATTGATATGGGTTTTCCCTTAATTTTTTAAAAGGGGAAAATTGAATTGTAAATATGAAGAATTTAGAACTTATAATTTATAATGATCCATGTAGCCCATTTTATCATGTGCTCCTTACTACCCCATTGGACATTTACAGACATGTCAATATCCACGTTTAGCATCGATGATTGATGCATTTTACTCTTAAAAATTTTTTTTATTGGTTTTAAAGGGGTTTTCGTGGGCCAAACTTTTTATTTGTTTTTAGGTTCGAAAATGCTTTTATTAAATTTGTAATTCATTACTAGTGGGGGAGCGATTATTATCGACAAAGTTGAAAAACGGCACGTTGATCGGGGTTTTTTAGACCCGCGATAAAATTTTTGGTTAAAATTTTGCATCATTTTTAAAATCGTGGAATTTTTGGGGGCTTCCGTCATTTTGGCGGGGCCAGCAAAAACTTAAAAGAATAGAGAGGGTGAGATGTGGGGTGCGACGTCATGACTGGGATGTGTTGGTTGCGGAAATTTGGCTGGAAAAAAACACATGACCTTGTTTACATTTGGGAAAAACCCTTCTGTTTAGGTTTTGTGTCTTTCAGCGTCTCATAGCAGTAGGACGTGCGCTCTGCCTGTGTCCAACCAGCTCAGCGAAATTATTCTATTTCTTCACAGAGAAAGCTCTACTGTTAGCTGTGATTCTTACAACTTAGTTAAATCAGAGATTGGAAGATTTTATGTAGTTAGGTAGAGAATTTTAAAGGAGCATCTACCGCTGTAAAGTCACGAGGGGGAGCGGGTGGGGGGGGGCCTGAGGGCGAACACAGACAAGCTCTAAAAAGACTACTGGATAAAGTTCACCAAGACTTAGTGTAGACATTGCACTGCAATAGCTTTATTTTATTTTTTTTTCAGCAAAATTTTTTTATTACATATCAAGAATGGTACATAACATAATATAACTTTTTCTGAAGCAAAAGAAAAGAAAAAGAACAGCAACAAAATGTCATGTCGTAAAACATCAAAAGCCGAAATAGCAATGTCATTATTTTTAGTATTGTCAGATTCAGTTAATAACAACAATACACGTTGAACATGTAAATTTATCATATATCAGAAAATTTTCAATTACATAACTATACTGGATTAACTCGTATTTGAAATTCTTCATTCAATATGAAAGTGTTGTGATTATCCTGTTACTTATAGTAAATAGATGTGGTCCAAAGAAGCCAATTATTCTTAATTCTTGCTATGGCGTGTGGGGGGTTTACTAAACTAGTCTCACAGCTGTATTGCAAATTATTCTGTTGATATCTTCTGCAATAGATGGCGTGAGAGTTGTTTTCCAATGTGAAGCTATCGTAATTCTGGTAGCTATTAAAGCATGAGATAGAACTGCACGGAATGGATGTGGTATGTCATGAAAAGTGAGATCTAGAATAGCTAGGTCTGGTGTGAGGTTAATTTTCCATTTGAAGCTGTTAAGTAGCAAGTTTTCTAGTTCTTTCCATAGTGGTTGGATTAGTGGACATTTCCACCACATGTGTAATAAGGAGCCTTTTAGCACCGCACTGTCTCCAACACAGATATGAGAATCAGGAGAGATATGTGCTTGCGGGCTGGGGTTAGATACCAGTGAAGATGAATCTTTCTTGACAATTCGATATGATTGGCACATTTTGAAAATTTGGAAACAATGTTAAGTGTTTTAAAGCCTTTTTCGGTTGTATGGGACGGGCCAAACTTTTTTTCCCCACTTTGGGGTGTAATCGGGTTTTTGGGAAAGAAGATCTGTTTTGTACAAGGTTTGGATGCTGCTGAAAAAATTTTGTATGTCTTTGTTTATTGAGGAAATTATGGAAAGGGGAAAGTGTTTTTTGGGGTATCTTGGGCCCTTGCCTTTATTGTTTAAAAATGTTGGGTTTGTAAATAATAAAAAAATTTTTTTTTCGGGGGGTAGTTATTGTTGCATTTTTTTTCGTCAAAAGGGCTTGAAGTGTCCCCTTGGGGGATAGAGGTCCCCTACTGGCCCCCCAAAACCCATGTCTAACCCGTTTTGTATAGAGACTTCTGGAATTGGGATTTTTTAAAAACTGAAAGAGGGCAGCTAAGTTTGGGCTATTTAAAAACTTTAAAGGGGTTTTGCTTTTTGGAGCAATGAATTTTTGGCAAACTGATGCTGCCAAAAAAAAGGGGAAAGAGTTTAAACAATTTAAATTTTGGGGACTTTTTGCCACATAGCATGGAAAACCAAAAGAGGGCCCTTTAAAGGGTCCCCTTGGAATTTTGGAATTCTCTATCTGAGACCAATGTTGGAGATTTTGGAGAATTTTCCCTAAAAGAGAATGGGTTTTAGTATGGGGAAAACATATTTTATTGCAGGAGGTTTTTGGGGCAGAGGGGCACCTTTAATACTCTTTTGTTTCAGGTTTTTTGTTTCTTTTAAAACCAGGTCCGGTTTTTGGGCCCCAAAAAAATTTCAACAATTGGAATTTTTTAAGTTTAGTGGGAATAAAGGGGTGGGAAATAAAAAAGGTTAAAAGGGTCTTTTTAGATATATAAGTATTTTGGAAGAAGTCATCTTAGTTAAATTAAGGGGAGTAAGCCAGGAAAGGGGAAATTTTGGGTTAAAATTTTAAAATTTAATTTTTTTCTGATAAAAGAAGCCTAATATTTCCCCCCAGATTTTTTTTTATGGGGGTTAATGTTTGGGTATTTTTTTGATTCCCGATAGAGGGGCAAAAGAGGTTTTCCCAAATAAAAAAAATTTTTTTGGGGGGAGTTGAGATTTTAAGGAAGAATGACAATTTATTGGGAGAAGTATAATTTGTTATGTTTAAATTGATAGTACGAAACTATAGCATAACGTTTCAATAGGCCTAATGCAGGAATGATTTATCAGGCTGTGCACATGATTAAAATCATCTGCATAAGCTCCCCGAATGGTATTTTTTATTTATGGTTTACACCTTTTAATTAGAGAGGATTTCCGAAGTGTTTCTGCAAAAGGCTCAGCGCACAATCATAAGATCAAGGTGACAGTGGGCAACCTAGTCCTGATCCTTGGGAAATGGGAACCTTTTCTTACTTAAGAAATCCGGACATGTAGACCCTGGCAGATGGAAGAGAAATAAATGATATTAGAAATTAACTGAATGGTCCACATAAGCCCAAATTTTAATAAAACCTCTTCATATAACCCCAATTTTAATCTTGTCAACATGGCTTTCCCTCCTCCATCTAGAGACAGAAAGCAAGGGGTAGCTTGTGAATTTGCAATTTGCAAAGACTTCCAAAACTCGCCGTATTACCAGCTGTACAGTCTGACTGCTTTGATGACCCACACCTTGTCCTTGCTGATCAGGGTGGAAGGAATATCATGAGTCTGTTTGCTAGGATTATTAGAGTAAAATTTTGATATCAGATTGAATTAGTGAAATTGGTCTGTAGTTTGTAACTAGTCCTTTGATTTTCCCAGTCTTAAGGATAGTACACAGAATTTTGCACAAAGCAACTCTGCTCGTAGTGTGCCTTTTGGTTTGATTAGAGAGTGGCGAAATTTGATTCTAACGAAAGTAATTCGTTAGAATTTCAGAGAAACTTCGTTCGACCGAAGTCGAACTTTGGGGTACTTCGGGTAACGAAGTGTGCTTAGATTGATAAAATGGCTGCGCACATGGCGCTAAATTGGGCAAAGCACTCTGGAGGAAGAAGGGCATAGCCCTGCATACATTGCGAGATAAGCCAATCAGAGACCCGGCGGATTCTGTACACGCACCGCCGCACTAAATAAACCCGAGCGCACGCCGCTGGAGCATCCACACTCCTCTACTGACTGATAGAAGGTGCTCTGCGGGTGTGAGCGCTTTCTGAAGAACTGCTTTATACAGCGATTTTCTGTGGGTGTCTCAGCTTGCTCAAACTGTTCTCTGACTGTCTATTTCTGTTTTTTGGGGTATTGGATCGAAATCCAGTGGCTCCTTGCACTCATATCAATTCAATATCCAAGTGGGAAATCTAAGCCATTTCCGTTGTATTCATTTAAAAAACAGCGTTATTTTACAATACAAATACCACTTCTATTTTTGGGCTTCGAATTCTATTGCCAATTACATCCAGGCGTTAAATTAAGCTTGTTTTGCTGGTGTGCTGACCAAAAATAAACCGACTTTTTCACCGACAAATATTATATTTTTTTTTTTGTAGCCTAATTCACAAGCAAAGGCAAATACAACTGTAGTCTCTAGTAGTGTGGCGTAGAAAACACCAATTGTAACACGCTAACTAGTTTGTGCGGCTC
>JAODAL010007641.1:37500-123539 GCA_025379985.1 Phyllomedusa bahiana
GATGACCTGCTCCTCGCTACTCATATGCGCCAGCAATCGTCACAAGCGATTGAAATAGACACAGTATGCGTCCAACCATCCTAAGGTGCATCAGCAGACCGTGCTCCTCTGCCAAGTTGTTGGTACTGCAGTCCCATCCCTTCCACATGGTGGACACTGCACCATTCAGAAACTAATGGCTGTGCCGAGCGAGATGGAGAAGTTCCAACCGTACTTTCTTTTTCCAATAAGGCAGTACCAGCACTTCATAAATATGTAGAAACAGAAAGTGTGTCATCCTGAGCTTATTATCGTTTTGTTCCAAGGTACACCGCAGCGCTACGTCTGGAGCTGATAACTACGGTCCCAGGGCCAGTACGATGTCCTTTACGCCCACGTGAATGTGCTTCCTGCCCAGTCACACCAACAACTTGGACAGGAGACGCCGCTTTCTCCTCCCACGTTGTCAATCTGCTGCCCTGCGCCAATGTCCGCCTCCTCCTCCTCACCACCACCACCATCTCACAGCCTCCCCAAGTACTGGCTCCCTCTACCCCATTGTAGGGCACAGCGGTGTCCCACCCAGTTCTACACCTTCTTGCCTCGCGAACGAAGTCACACATGGAGGAAACTGCTTTCCGCGTCATGCAGCAAGAAATCGATGTTTGGCTTTCTCCGCGCTCCAACTGCAAATCGGAACCATGGTGTACGGACAATGGAGGAACATGGTGCCCTGCACCGAGGAGGGATGTCCATGCCCCTGCAATGCGCACTGATCAATCTGGTTGTGAAAAGTTCCAGAAGTCTTCCACCGATCTTCAAACATTCTTGAAAATGTCCCAGGAACTGTGCATGCACATTATCCATTCGTACAAAAGCCAGAACACCGCTCCTCGAATGCAGCGGCAGAAACGGCCTCCTCCCCCAACACGCACTGATATGCATGTTTCCCCACCCCGCTTGGCATTCCAGCCTGCACATTTGGACCGACTGTAAGAACAGAGAAAGGCCATTAAACGATTTTTTTGATGATCCAGGCAACAGAAGTACTCCCCTGTGTAAACTTTGATGTCAGCCAGTGGCAGCTCATCGTGACACCAGCCGTTTGTTGAGGCCATTCGAGGAGGGCCAGTTATTTTGACAGTCGCCCAGGACTACGGGATGAATAAACGTCCTTCCACTGCTCAATAGTCCTGGAACAGAAGCAGAAAAATCTGTCTGCAGGGGACTGGAGATGTGGCGACTAAAATCTCGAGCCACAAGATCCGGTGGACTGAAATGGAGGAGACGGGAGGATGAGGAACATAGGAGCAAAGCATTGTCTGTGAAATGAGTGGATTTTCTACCCAGTGACAAGAAGGAGGAGCAGGAAGCAGCTGGAGGAGTGGTTGGAGATGAGAAGACCCGCGAGGCAGAGTGACTCCCAGCACCGTGGCAGTAATAACATAATGGAGCAGGGAGCCCCTCGGAGTCACCTGTGCAGATAGTCCCGCATCAGCTTATTTGCCTGGCAAGTGACAGCCGAATAGTTCAGGCATCCGGCTGAGGGATGACTTCTGTCTCTCCACCCTATTGGACCCTCGCTACCGCGGTCCAAAATGGAGCCTTTTTCCAGCTATTTGAAGGGAAGACAAACTCAAATACTATTGGGAAAAATCCTCCGTAATCAATGGGCCGCTGCCTATGTGCGGCATCGTCCCTCCTCTGACAGGTCGACCGGGGGTTCCAACGCTCCACGTACTACTGCCTGGCGCTGCTGGGGAAGGTGGGGGGGGTAGAGCATACCAGCTCCATCAGCATAACGCCTAAGTCTGGAGTCACTAATGAAGCAGCTTCCTTCAACCCGCCTAGTGAGGATGGCAGTCACCACAGCAGTAGCAGCACAGCAGGACAATGGAGCTTCCCTAACCCAACAGTTGGCCTACTTGACAGCACACTGCCAACCCCAGTTTAGAAGACCGCTGGACTACTTGCACCAAACGGATGTGTGGCCAGCAACTTGCCGATTTGCATTGGAGAAGCTGTCCTTCCCGCCAGTATTGTGCATCAGAGCGGGTGTTCATTGCGGCGGGCCATCGTTACCCCCAAGAGCACCCGCTGCCACAGGAAATTTGAACAATGACCTTTGTCAAGATGAATCCAGGCTGGATCGCCAGGATTTCACACATCCCACTCCTTGGCGTCAGTCTGGTTCAAACTACCTCCTCAGAGCCACTATTCTGATGCCAGCCACCCCCGGATCCACACATCTGCTGATAGTTTCTCATTCTGCTACCCCGTCTTCTACCAGGGACTGGTAATGCCACCCACCTCAACACTCTGTCCATTGTGCCACCCTAGTCTCATGCGCTGCTGCTGCTGTTGCTGTTCCGTACATCAACTGTCACAATGTGCCAACTCTGCGGCCTGGTACTGTTTTGCCACCTCATCCAGAATGTCATTTGTGCCACTCTCGACCTCATGCTGTTTGCTCCTTTCAATCACCTCCACCTCTGTCTTTGTCCACTGCCTGACCTCATGCTGCTGCCGCCGTGACCTCCGCTCATCAGTCATTGTGCCGCTCGTGGCCTAATACTATTTTTTGCCACCTCAGAATGTCCATTGTGCCACGGCTACTTACCTCATCTGTTGCTCCTTCATCACCCTCCACTCTCTTGCCATTGTGCCACTGCCTGACCTCAGGCAGCAGCCCCGCCGGACCGCCCTCTCAGTCATTGGTGCCGCACGTGGCCTAATACTATTTTGCCACCTCAGAATGTCATTGTGCCACTTCTCCTGACCTCATGCTGTTTGCTCCTTCATCACCTCCACTCCTGTCATTGTCCCCTGCCTACCACATGCTGCTGCCCCCCCCCCTACGCCCGTGACTCCGCTCCTCAGTCATATTGTGCCGCCTGTGGCCCTAATATCTATTTTGCCACCTGCAGAATTCATTGGCTCTCTCTGACCTCCATGCCTGTTGCTCCTGTCATCACCTCACTCTCTGTCAGTGTCCACTCCTGACCTCATGATGCTCGCGGCCTGACCTCCGCTCTCAGTCATTGTGCCGCTCTGTGGCCTAATACTATTTTGCCACCTGCAGAGTGTACATGATCCACTCTCTGACCTCATGCTGTTTGCACCTGTCATCACCTCCACTCTCTGTCCAATTGTGCCACTAGCCTGACCTCATCTGCTGCAGCCGTGACCTCCCTCTCAGTCATTGTGCCGCTCTGTGGCCTAAACTATTTTGCCAACCCTGCAAGAATGTCATTGTGCCACACTCTGACCTCATGCTGCTGCGGCTGCTGTGACTCCTTCGTGCCCTCCACCTGTGTCATTGTTGCCACAGTCGACCTCAATTCTGCTTGCAGGTGGCTGCTGCCGTGCCCCCTCACACTGTGGCCTACTCCCTGTTTTTTGCCACCATCCAAAATTGTCATTGTGCACGGTCCAGACCCTCATACTGCCACTGCGTGCCGCCGTGACCTCCTCACTGATCATTTGCCACTCCTGTGCCTAATCCTGTTTTTGGGCCACCCTCCAGAATGCCATTGTGCCACTACTGACCCATACTGCAGCCACGCCGTGACCCTCCACACGTGTGATTGTGCCACTCTGAGCCCCTAATACTGTTTTTTTTTCCGCCACCATAATGTCATTGGTCCACTGTCAGACCTCATACTGCTGCCGCGGACTCCACACTGTATCGATTGTCCACTCTGTGGGCCTAATACTGTTTGGCCGCCTCCATAATGTCATTGTGCCACTGTCTGACCTCATACTGCTGCCGCCGTGGACCTCCACACGTATCATTGTGCCACTCTGTGACTAATACTTTGTTTTGCCCCCTCCCTAATGTCATTGTGCCACTGGTCAGACCACATAATCTGCCGCCGTGACCTCCAAACCTTATAATTGAGCCAACTCTGTGCCTAATACTGTTTTGTGCCGACTCCAAAAAGTCCCTTGTGCCACAGCCTGACCCCATGACAGCTGCCAGCCTGACCTCCACACTGTGTGATTGTGCCACTCTGGCCTAATACTGTTTTTCCGCCCTCCATAATTCATGTGCCCACTGTCTGAACCTCATACTGCTGCCAGGCCAGTGACCTCCACACTGTATCAATTGGTCCACTCTATGCCTAAACTGTTGCCGCCTCCAAATGAGTCCATTGTCCAACTGCCTACCTCATCTGCTGTCTGCCCCGTCACCTCCACACTCTACTATCACTAATGTTTCCACCTGACTCTCTCTTGTTTTGATCCAGCTTTCGCCTACATGACTTTACACTAACATTCCCCTTGATTTTTTGTCGTTTTGGGCCCTCTTAAAGTGCCCAGAATTGTTAAAGTAAACATTCAAAGAGCGGCGGCAGTCAGTGCGTGTCATACTAATCACAACAATTTATGAAGAACCAAACCAACGCCCTCTGCATATTTAAGCATGGCACACGTTCTACAGCACCCGGCAGCTCTGCAGCCGGGAATAGCTGTTTTTTAACGGATTCGTGCCGAATAATTCGACCCGAAAACGATTTGTCGGAAAATTCCGACAGTGACCGAACCGAATTTTTGAGAAATCGGCCATCTCTATAGTTAGGTATTAAAAGATGGACACATGTGGGATAAGATGGCGAGAAAGTTTAAAATTACTCATTAATAGCATCTGGCCGAATTTGTTGCATTATAATTGTTTTGATACTCCTCTCAATTTCTGGGTCGATATAGTAGATTACGGATCAAGTATCATTGTCAAGGTGGTGATGATATTTCATTTAAGAATTTCATCAATATATGCCTTTTGCAACTGCTGGAATGGTTCTTGTCTGAACTAAGATGTATAGTGATCATCGAATGTTGCAAATGCTTAGAAATTTGTTGTGGATCGTATATTTTTGGTATTGGGGGAGTAATGTACGTATTCTGATCTGCTTGAATGGTTTGAACCTTTTTGCTAGAGTCTGCCGTCTATCACCTTGTAAATAGAAATTCCACACGCAACTCTATTAGATGATTCTCATATTGTTGTATATTGCAATTGCTCAATTGCCTTCGAAAGCAAGTCTTCCCTCCTGTTTCGTGAAGGATTAATTTAAATTGTGAGTCTGTTTTAATTTGTCTAAAGTTCAGTCAGCGTCCTTTTCACTTATGCTTTTCTCTATTTGATATTTCAAAAATATCCTCTTATATACCCTTTATGTGCGCACCACCAGTTTCTTCTTAGTGTCGAAGAGTATTTATTCAAATAGTCTTTATGGAATTATTAATTTCTGAGTTATTTTCATGGATTTAAGTAAAAAGTTTTCAGCGCTCCGATGGGTATGAAAAGGATGGAAAAACGATCTTGTAGGTAAGAAAGGTTGGCATGATCGACCATGTGATATGTCCATATTTGTAGGACAACAACAAAGTAACAGTCTTCTATTTAGAAGAAAAATCAATTTCCTTCTCATGAGTTTCCTTGCTGCAAGTATTGTGAAATCTATTTCTTCTTGTGGAATAACCGCCAAATCATGTAAATGTTTCCTACAATATACATTTTTAAGTTCTCTGGGCGTGTTTAGAGCAACCTTTGGATCTATTCTTGTATCTATCTATTAACTATTAAATTCTGCACAAATCACCAGGTTACATTTAATAGCTTTTTTGGTTTTGGTGAAACACTGAACAACAAAAGGATCCTATGCTTGTTCGGATCATATACAGTTACTAGTGTATATAACATAGAAATCAATGTGCATTGTAGAATTAATTCCCCCATGTGGGTCGAAAACAGATTGTATATGGGAAAAAGCAACAAATCTCAGATAAAAAATGAACCCAGCTTTCTTCAGATCCACGCAGAGTTGAACGCATGAAGGAAAATCTTTTATGTTTATTTCTAAAGTACTTTATTATGTAGTGTGTTCCTTCCAAGCATTACCACAACTGCACGGTAAGTGAGTAACATCTTTCTTTCCATAAAAGTGATCTCATTAACGAGAACTGAGACCATATACAATTTAGTACATAAACTTAATACCCATAATGGAGACAGTAAAAGAAAGATAGATCATACATATTATTGTTAACCTTGACATTTCTATAAAATATAAAGCAGGTCAGGAAAGTTCAGACCTGGCAATAAAAACATTATAAAAGAGATTAGCTCTAACATATAGCCTACATTTGAACTGTTGAACTGTTGAAAATAGAGAATAACAGTAGAAAAGTATTCCTCAAACGGAAATAAACAGGGGGCAAGTCAATTCCATCTCAAGAAAAATCATTGAGCAGATCTCTGGAGTGACGCACCATTTGCCAGAAGGAACCCCGCAAAGCAAGCTAAAGGATACTAATGAAATTCAATCCTCAATCCCTGTCATCTTGATCTGCGGCTTAGTCTTACCACAGATTTGGATTATTCCGGGTTTCATTGTTTTTATGTTCTCGCTGGAATAGCATGCTGCTGATGAATAGAAGTTCCAATTTTTCAGTAAGGCTGGCCACTTCTGGAGTGTGCATATAAATTTGGATCCATCCCCTACAATTATTAATTTAACTTTAAACTGAATCCCCCCACGATATTGAATATCCTTATCTCGTAATTCTTGTGTATGCTGGAAACTCTTTCCCTTTTAAGCATGTTCAAGAGATAAATCCGAATAGAAAATTGCTTGGAAACGTCTGGGCGAGTCCGTCTTTCTAAAGCCCTTAGAAATTCCTCCTTAATTTGTAAGAATTATTCGGCTATAGTGTCTCTCGGAACTGTTGAGTAGTTTTTGGTTTGAGGATCCGGTGATCCTATATCGATCATTAGGTCTAAGTTGACGAAGTTGGCAAGACGAACTCTTCAGATCTGTTAGGTATGCTTCTAACTGTCATGCAGATAGATTCAGGGATGCCACGATCATAACATTATTACGCCCTGGATCGGTCCACTAGGTCAAGAACTTTTGGATGCAAGATGTTGAACTCCGCTTCTAATGCATATTAGAACAATTTAGGAAATGTGGAATTTGCAAAGTGACATCTTGTTCTCTCAACATGTCTGGGATGCTGGCCACTAGTATTGAAAGTCTTGTTGACTCCCCCATCATCTTATTAATACAATTGCAAAGTTGAACGGAAAAATAAACATTGTTGAGCATAGGATACAGTCAAGAGGCTGGGAATCCGGACAGTATCATCTGTTCAAAATCTTCTGACCTCTTTGGAAAAATCGAAGATGGGGAAATTGTAGGCCCTTCTAGTTGAGGATCTATTGCAGGAGAGAAGACTTCCGTAAGTTTGGTTGGCTTTATTCTTTAGATCTTCTTAGAAGTACTCCATGATTGGAGAGAGAGCAAAAAATTGTGTTGCTGAGAACCTAGAAAACCTGTAAAGTACCACAGGATGAGGTGCCTAAAATAGTTTTTTGTATTTTTTTTATATAACTTCACCCCCCGATGGATTTGCAATTATAGACCAGAACCTCTGGAAATTATAATGCCCAGTACAAAAATAGAAGTCTGTTGTGTCCCTGATTGATCAGTGATACTTCAACACAAAGTTCTGCCATAGCTGTGAATAATACTGTTAGGATATGTGAACAGCAAGTTAATGCATGTGGAGCTTCTTTCTATGAGGAGGGCTTGTAAAAATGTCCTCCTGCTGGCCTTCAGGAATAGAAGCTAAAGGAGCCATAGGTTTTAGTATAAGCCTGGACTATATGAGCTTCATAGGTTACAAAAAAGAACGGAGCATTATTTCCCATGATGGTAATAAGCAGTAAAGAGTTTGGTAGCTCGTGAGATTTTCCACTGACCTATCTTCCACCTTGATCCTTGCTGCAAAAATCCCTCTGCTAAAAGTCCCTTTTTCTGGGCTGGCTCTGTAATTCCTTCTACCAATGATGAAGATTATCGTAAGATTGAAGTTTCCTGCTATCACTGTCTTCATCAGGTCTATTCCCTCAGAAGGAACCTGGATGAGGAAGCATGTTGCCGCCAACTCAGGCAGCAGTGAATGTCAGCAATGCTGCTGTTAGCTCGGACTGAGGGGCTCCCCTTTCCACAGGGCCAAAGTCCCATCTAAAGTTACACACAGGTCAGAGAGGGCTAAAACGACCCTCACAGTGACTGGAAACCGAGTGCCAGTGATTGCTTTCCTGCAGGTTCAAAGGCTAGGTATACGAGTTTAAGGAGCATCACAACACAAGCTCACAGAAAAGCAACTCTCACAATCCCTGCCGGCCACTGCCCCCGTGCCCAGGAATTTTATAGTAAGTGATTCTAATAGCTGCGCCAGTCATGGTGTGTGTCATACAAAAATACAACATTGTATGAAGACAAATCCAAGCTTCCCTAGGCATATTTAAGCATGCACAATGTTCTACAGCACCCTGCACTCTGTGTTTTTTAACGTGATTCGTCCCAAGTAATAGGACCGAATTTATTTTTGTCGAAATCGCGAAGTGACGCGAACCAAAATTTTTAGAAATTCGCCCTCACTATGCCAACGTTAGCTCCCGGCCCGCTCACTTCTTCTGCTCACCAAAATTCTACATATACACATGTTCGTCACTCTGGTGTCTTATCAAAAAACTGCCAACAACACACATCCCAAACGCCGATTCGATATTTTACCGGCAGCACTCTGGATTGAGTGACTACTAACGCCGATTCTTCGCTGAGCCCCAGTGCCGCTACTTTCTGGGACCTGCGATCGCACTGCTGCCACCCTACTGACTCACAGACACACTACCGACTTGCTGGCTGCTCCGCTGCCTGACGCGCAAGCTGACACCCTCTTCTCCCGACGATGATGATGAAGCCCTTGCTTCACCCGCCTCCCAGGTGCGATTGGCCACATTGTCATCGATTTGTGTTTGCCTATCACTGCTATTCTTCTCAACAGTCTCAGTATGCAGAGCCTGACTGCTTGCAACATAACCTCCTGTACCACTCTCCAAATCACTACTTTCCTGCCTACTGCAAGGATGTTTGCACCACCTCTTCGCTGCCAAGTAGCTGCTGACTGTCCTCAAAGAGTTTGTCCTCGCTGTATAGTGGCGGTGAGCCCAGACCACATAGTAGATCTCTGGCTGAGGGAACCGAACGGGACAGAGGACAGGTGAGGGCCACTGACTCACTCCTGGGCCATGCCAACTAAGGGTTGTGTCTGACGTTCCCACAGACTCTTGGCAGGGGTTGTCAGATGTCATCTGGGAGGAAGTGGATGACAGTCAACCAATCAAGAACCCTTGGGTTGGTGGTCAACACATGGCCACTAGATGACACCGGCAGTTCTGGCCTCACCGAGTCACCCCTGCTGCAACGTCCCCTTACTGTGATGTGACCTGTGCCTGCTCCAGGAACGTTTGTGCCACTGCCACTCACATGTGAAGAGCCTGCCACCTCTCTGTCTGACATACTGTCTGATCAAAAATTTACAGACTCTGTTTAATGAAGATGTCTGTATATGATAAATACACACCCTGTATTTAACTCCAAGGACAACACTAACAGGATAGAGCAGGGGTGTCAAACTGCGGCCCTCCAGCTGTTGGGAAACTACAACTCCCATCATGCCCACTGTTATAGATTATACAAATGCATGATGGGAGTTGTAGTTTCCCAACAGCTGGAGGGCCGCAGTTTGACACTTGTGGGATAGAGGATTCCCAGAATCTGAAATACCCTAATAATAGCACAGGTGAAATTTAAATGACGGCGGACAAAAAACAAACACTCTGTATTTCATGCCCAATACAACACTAACAGGATTGAGTGGATTCCCAGAATCTGAAATTCCCTAATAATAGCACAGGTGAAATTGAAATGTATATGGGGCAGAATTACACCCACCCTGGACACTCTGTGAGAATACCCCACAAACTAAATAAAATGATAACGCTGGTGGCATTAAATTTGGGCAACTGAGCCCCAGTCTCTGAAAAAAGTAGCTTCTTTCAGGATGACTTGTATAGAGCAAGGGATCCAGAACACTGGGTGAGCAAGTAACAGACTTCTAGTGGTCTTTTTCCCCCTCCCCAATCGCTGAGTAAAGCAATTTGCTTTATAATGAGATCTGTGTAGCAGCAGCCGCAGCAGCAGAGATGCTGTTATGCCAAGACACAACGAGAGGAATGTGAGAAGCGTGGGTGTCGTCCTTACTTATAGTGCTGTGACGTCACAGAAGTCCGCCGGTCTGTGATTTGCTTCATGTCTGTACATGTCATTGAGGGTCCTCCTTTCTTCCTCCTAGAGTTCTCTGCCCCATGTAATGGCCATGTGTTTGCGGCAATTTTAGCAATTAAAAACATGCTTCGTTCCCGCTAATCACCCTAATCTTCGGCTTTGTGCAGAACCGAAGTTTTCCTGAAATTCTAAATGAATTCCACTTCTTTAGAATCGATTTGCCCATCTCTAATTATATTGCTTAGCCTTATGTTCGAGCTTGATCAGTTTCCGGACTACTATGTATAAGAGATCCTGTGTTTTGTTTAGTTTAGTTACGATTAAGAGCCCACAGGTAAGGTTCGAAATTCATAAACTCGCCACTATGTGTTCACTTGGATGTTTTTAACATGTTTTTGTTATATGGGAACCAAATAAATTTTGTGCGTTTTAGTCACATTTCTGAAGAATTTTTCTTTTACTAGTGCTGGATTTTTTCATTATTTGGTTGTGGTCAATACACTACACCCCTAAATATATTCTGTACTTTCCAAAATGAGGTCTTTTTAGGGATGTTTACTAAGTTTTAGAACCTTAGGTTGTCCACAAACCTGTAATGATGCCTAAAGTCAATCCTAATGAAAATGAAACCCCAAAATCCAGTAAGTGCTCCTCCTATTCTGAGGCTTGTGGTAGAGTCAAATAGCATACTAGGGCCACATATGGGGTATTTCTAAACACTGCAGAATCAGGGGAATCAGTATTGAGTTGCATTTCCCTGTTATCCATGGTGTTCCAGGGAATAATAGAAATTGAAAATCTGCTAAAAAACATGACATTTTGAAATTTCATCTCCACTTTGCTTTGATTTCTGCGTAACATCTAGATGGATAATAAACTTCCAATTTCTTAGATGGATGTAATTATGGGGGTTCTAACACACAAGCCACACAAAGCCACGTTAGTGCTGGACTGATTCCTAAAAAATCTGTGTTGCACGTTTCTTAAAAAGTGAAAAAATTGCTAATAAATTTACAAGCCACCTAATGGTATAAAAAATAAAAAGACATTTAAAGAAAGATACCAAAGTACAGTAGACATATGGTAGATGCTATCAACTATTTTGTGTAGCATAACTTTCTGTCTTATGTGCAAACATTTTTAAAGTTTAAAAAAAGCAATGTTTTCCAAATTTTCACATTGTGATATTTTTCACAAATAAACCAGGATTGTATTA
Organism: Phyllomedusa bahiana; assembly: GCA_025379985.1. Lineage (NCBI taxonomy): Eukaryota > Metazoa > Chordata > Amphibia > Anura > Hylidae > Phyllomedusa > Phyllomedusa bahiana. The sequence continues at coordinate 48,838 of JAODAL010007641.1, forward strand.
ACCAAAAATTATTACTAACTTCAACCACAATGTATCACGAGAAAACATTCTCTGAAACATGTGGATAGATACAAGTGAAATATAAAAAGTGGGAACACCAGCTCACCTATAATATGATGAATCCTCTGAGTTGCTCCTGTTCACACACCACGCTCCAAGAGACGCACAATACAGCAGAAAAAGCAAGTCCACGGTAGGTACCAGGAGCAATGCAAACGAGGGGATTTATTTTAAGAGCAAAAGTCATAGAAAATGAGCAAATACAGTGCAATAGCTGGCATGGGATCAGAGAGATGTTGCCGCTGACATGTTTCGGGCGACACAGCTACGTCTAAGGGCGCTGTGTCGCCCGAAACATGTCAGCGGCAACATCTCTCTGATCCCATGCCAGCTATTGCACTGTATTTGCTCATTTTCTATGGCTTTTGCTCTTAAAATAAATCCCCTCGTTTGCATTACTCCTGGTGCCTACCGTGGACTTGCTTTTTCTACTGATAGATACAAGTACCAAATAGGAATTCCCACATAAAATCACGTCAGATTTAAAAAGTGGGGCTCTGTCAGGAAACTCAAAACTGGCTTATTTTGGGGTTAAAGCAGGACAAAGTTATAGTCCAAGTGTGTTGGTGACAGTGAAACCTCTGTGAAGGATGACTATGGTGATATGCAAAATAAAGCAGTATGTATGCTTGGTTGAAGAGAATTTTGAAAATACTCTTGGTAATGAATTTCAATAGATAGCCTAGACAAAAATCTTTCATAGACATAAGAATCACTGCTCATCCTAATCTCTGATTCCTATTTTTGTTGCAATGCGGAAAGAATATGACCAGGCAGGCAAAATTCAACCTCCTTGACCTACCCTTCAGCACAGGTCTGCTATACCCCATAGACAATCTAGTATTGGAAACAACACTGAAGCTGTCAACAAACAAAAAATCATAACAATAGAAACTATATTTGGCCAATGCTTTATTTTTTAAAGTAAAGATTGAATAGTCAAAAATTCCTTCTAATTCCAACTAATTTATATACGATTCACATCATAAAACTAAATGTTGGTACACATAATAGATGTATTAGATCACTTTAGCTTCCATGCTTTATATTCTTTGTATTTTATTTTATTATTATTATTTATTTTAGAGCGCCATTGATTCCATTGCACTGTATATTCGAGGGGGGTTACATACATATATTAAACATGTACAATGGTGACGATAAATTACTAAAACTGCCAAAGAGGGCTTAAGGAACCTGCCCGCTTACAATCTACAAGGAGTATATATAAAATATACTAATTAAAATGGTAAAATAAAATTTAAACAATAACGATCATCAAGTACAGTGTAATACAATTACATTTATAATATTAGAAATATCTAACATATAGAAAACATATAGAAAATGTGATGGAATATGTTTTTTCTATTAGGTCAATTTATCAAGCTGTGAGACATTTAAAAACTAGGGGATTAGAAAGACTTTCTCACAGGAAATATTTTGTTAACATTTGGTAAATCTAGGAATAATTTCCAAAACAAATGGAACAAGAAAATATGAGCGAGATTCCTTTTTGATTAATTCAAGCACTGACAGTTTATTTTCAGTGCGGATGTTAAGAGTTTTAGTGCATATCAAAATCATTAAAAGGTTTAACTGAATTTTATAGGCAATGAAGAAGATGAACAGCACGATCTTATCCCTTCCATTTAGTAACATGTATTGTAAGCAATATGTGTCTTTTCTGAACTCTCAACTTATTAGAAGAGTGCTGACAAATCTCCCCTCCACGATCATATTAATTTCGTTTCACATGTGCAAACAATAAGAATTTCCACTGTGAGTTATAACAACTTATACGATGTGTAAAATCCCTTGGGGGTGGGGGAAGCTGTGCACTAATGTGCATGAAATTGTGACTGAATTATGTTATCAGATTTGTATGTGAGATAGATTCTTGAAATTCAGATCAACAGGAAAATGTCACATTACCAATAAAAATTGTCTTAATGATGATCCTCACTCAGTTGTGTTGCGAACATTGTAAAATCATAAGAAAAAATGAAATGCTTTATTTTCAGTCCTTACTTTTTACAGAGAATCACACTATACTTCTATGCTATGTTTACTGTAGTATATAGAGATGAGAGTGTTCCCCACAGTTTTGGATTATCACTTTTCTATTCCACTAAAACATCTACGCAGAACATAAAACAGTACAATTGGAAAATAACACATACGTCTGCTATGGTGCCAGCTATAGTAAAAAGAGAAAAATAGACTGTAGCTTGTGAATTCAGATATTGTGTTGTATTAAAAGAACATAACTCAATAAGGTATATCAATCTGACAAGCACTTTAAAACAGAAAGCATACTCACAATAACTTCCTAAATTGCATTAAACCATATACAGTGACAACAACATCAACAATTGTATTATGTGGGTGGTTCAAAGCAGGAGTATTTTCTAGACTGTTTAAAGTAGGAGTATATTTTATGCTTTTATGGTCAGGCTTGACCGCCTGGTGCATGCTTCCTGTAACATCATTTAGTAAAGGCTGTGTTCCATATACAGTAAATAACATTATGTTCAGATGTATATATTTCCAGCCAGAGGTTTAGGATTAAAATAACACACAGTTAAGCAATGATATATTTACATTTTTTATAACTGATAAATCATTTATATTCCAGATCAGACCCCTAAAATAATCAAACCCCAGTATCTTAGATAATCACACCCTAGACCCTTTAATTATCAGACCCTAGAACAAATCCTTAAATTATTAGAACCTACAGACTCCTTAGTTATCTAATGCCAAACTAGACCCATTGTTCCCTTCTTGAGAAAAAAAAAAAAAACTATTAGCCAGCTTTTAGGGCCCCAGTACAATAACAAAAAAAATTATACTTATCTTCCTCAAGTCCTCAGTTCCAGTTCCGTATCCCTCCGATCTTCTGTTCATTCTTGTACTTCTGAATGAGGACACAAATTATCCATCAACATCAGAGCTGTTCACTTCTGAACAGAGATGTAAATAAGTGAAACGTGACCACTGCAGCCAATATGTGGTTGCAACGGTTACATGAACATTTGAAAGTACAAGAGTGAAAACCGCAGATCAGGGAGATGTGACACTGGAATCGGGGACCAGAAAAGGCTGAGTAAAATTTTTATTTTATTTTAATGGAGCATGAAGAGGTGGATAGCCCCCTTTATTTATTCAACTTTTATTAGCAGACCTCAGAGCAGACCCCCTAAATTAAGACATACTAGATGCTTAGTTTTTATTTATAATTTTTACATTATCCTTTTTTAATCTTTCTAGTGTATTTAATTACCTAAACTTGGTTCACACAAAAAAATATAAATTAGACTCTAGGCCTGTCACGGATGTAAGCGGATTCAATGCACCACCGCAAGCGAAGGTATAAGCTATGCCAGGAAGCAGAGTCTAAGTAGCCCCCGCTTCCTGGTATAGCTTATACCTTCGCTTGCGGTGCCAGCAAGGGTGCAACGTGGTACAGAATCATAAGACAGAGGCGTAGTTGGTGTCAGGCAAGGTCATGGCAGGTGGCAGGTCACGTGGTCAGAAAACGGTAGCAGGGAAAAATGGTACACAGGAAGACAAGAACTACTCCAACACGCTCTCATAACTCACTAATGAACACCAATTCTCTGGCAGAGAGTGTTGGAGGAGTCCAGAAAATATAGGGTCAGCGACCGGCAATTAACCAATTACAGGTACGTTGGCCCTTTTAATCCAGAGGACCTGCCGCACACGCACCCTAGGGAACGGGTGCGCGTGACGGCAGTCGGCAAAGCGGTGACGGGAAGCAGGAGTGCGGCTGGGTAAGTATGTGGCCAGGCTACGTGCAGGATATCAGGTGTGGCCGCGGCCCGGAGTGGGGGTCGCGGTACACTCCATGACAAGGTCGTACCCCAATATACATACTAATCTCATCAGTCTTTGTTCAAGCCTAAGGTGTTCAGCTACACCTTAACAACATCATCTACACCATCTCAGCAGTACACTATGTCTGGATATTGGTTTTATTAAGAAAATCAACACTGCATGACCGGGAACCTCTGCCCATAAATGCATTAGCCCTGCCCCAAATTATTTACCATAGAATTCCTCTGAATTACATTTACTTTATGATTCCACTCTACAAGGACCAAATTCTCACCATTACTACATAAAAATACCACAAAGACCAAAATAAGCAATAAGGAATATTGTACAGTGGTCATCAGTAACAAGCACTCTGCCGAGTATAATCACACTGTGGATACAGTATAATACAAATGATATACATCCACTAACTCACAGGTGGCATCTCTGCTTGGAGTCGTTCACTTCCACTTTTTTCATTTGAACTTGACTGTCATGATAAGCAGCGATGATTTTGCTTTGCAAATTTGCTGCTCAAGTACTTAATAAAATAATAACAATTTAAAATGGACAACCCTTTTGAATCCTTTTGCTTGTTAAGTTGACTCGCAGGATCATTACATTTTTTTCCCGCCATTTATAATTTTGGACAAAAATTCCCAGCCCCTATTTTAAATTGAATTTAGTTGTCCACAGCTCCCAAAATAATTACTTTGTTTGTATTGATATCATAAATCATGCAAAATAACTAAACCATTCCTATGTGACCACTATTTAAGCAATAACAAAACATTATAAGATAAAATATGAATACAGATTTTAATGGCTGAAAATTTATTTACATGTGACCAAGAAAATGAACACTTTTTAGCCACAAAAATGACATAAATACTACACTGTATATCTATTCATCATGATACCTGATGAAATGTGCACGAGAGCACATGAAAAGCGTTGCTTTTACATTGCTTTTGTTTGTGCTAATAAAGCCGACATCTTTTTTGGGAATAATTTATCCTAGTGCCATCTTTTTATGATAATGCATATTTTTAAAATTGTTTTATTTATTAAGTGCAGAGTATCTCCATATTTTGGGATTATCCTGTATCAACAATTTTTTTATTTTCTGTGTGTGCCTGGGGGCGATGATAAATGGGGATTTTATGGAGGGGTTGAAAAATTTTAAATTCACATAAGCAACACCAAATCACATCATTTTCCAATAATGCTCTAATAGTAGTACACAAAGTTTGCTTGTCTACTCTTCTGTTTTTCAGCACTTTTCCTTTTATATTCTGACTAAAGGATGTAACATCCTCACGGGCCAAAAAACATCTAAAAATTTAGATCCAAGGGAAAAGATCCTAAGTATATGGCATATTAAAGCTGTTTCCTTGTGTTGAATTAACAACCTTTGCTGGGAAACACCGTACAAGGAGGGATAAGAGAGAAATGGTACAATGTAGTAATCACGTAATAAAATATTTTAAATTTCTTTTTAAGGGAAACAAATTTTAAAAATAAAAATAATAACATGTTACAATGTCATACTACATCAATTTACCACATACATAATATTGAAAAAGCAAAAAACTAAAAAAAATAAAAATTGGGTATCGCGTAATCTTACGACCTGCCAGAAAAGCTACATGCATTATACCTCAGTGACCGCTGTAAAAAATAAAAATAAAAAACAGCCCCCAGGTTTGCTGTTTTTGTTCAAAATGCCCCAAAAACCTAATAAAAAAGATCAAAGTTCATAAAACCCCAAATGGTATAATTAAAACATCAACTCACCCGAAAAAAAACAACCCCAAACAGCTCCATGTACAAAAAAAAAAAAAAAAAATTTTTGGCTGCAGACTATAAAAGACAAAAAAAAACGCAATTTTTTAAAAACGCATTTCTATTGGTAAAAGTATAAAATATAAAAAAACTGTATAAAGTTATCATTGTAATTGTACCGACCCACACAGTAAAGTTCCTTTTGTTTATCCCGCTTTGCGAAGCGAAAATGAAGCCCAAAAGAGAAATGGCAGAACGGGTTTTTTCCCCCCCATTTTTAAAGGGCCCAAAAGCAAAAAACTCTGAACACCTGTGTGTTCAAGTCAAAATACCCCCTAATGAGATACATGGGGGTGTTGGCCTCAAAAGGGGGTATTTCGGGAAGGGTTCCCCCTGTTCTCTGTTTTGGGGGTTTTGCAAATGTGACAGGGCACCAACAAAATCTTTTTTTTAAAAAAGCCAAAACGCCCCTCCCTTTTTCACCCTGAAAATCACTCAAACATATTTACCCCCACATGAGGTAATTCTAAACTTGGAAAAATTTGCAACATTTTTTGGGGGATGTTTATTTCCAGGATTCCTTTTAAAAATTATACATGTTCAGCTACATTTGCAAATTGTTGGAAAAATTTTTTTTTTTTTCATTTTCAGAGCCTAAAGCTAAAAAAAAATTGTGAAACACCTGTGGGGTCGATACACTCATTGCAACTCTGGAAATATTTTTTAAGGGGTAAGTTTTCCCTATGGGTCTTTTTTGGGATTTATTAAGTTTTAGCACCTTACGGGGTTCCCCAAAACCTGAAGATGCCCAAAAAAAATCGTAATGAAAATAAGATCCCAAAGTCCTAGGTGCTCCTCCTGTTGTTGAGCCAAATAACGCACTGGGGACACAGATGGGATAACTCTAAAAACTTCAGAATTGATATTTGTTTAATTTCCCTGGTCACATTTACCGTGTTCCCTAATAATGGATAAAAATTTAAAATCTGCAAAAAAAGAAATTTCACTTCCCCCTTTCTTTAATTTCTGTGAAATACAGAGGGAAACAAACTTCCTAAAAATGCTTTTTTAAATACTTTAAGGTCTCTGTTTTTAATAAATCTCCAAAAAAAGGGAATCTTGCAGGGGAACAGGGGGTGATATGATCACTATATTTACTATTTTTGCCATACAAACTTAAACTCTACGTTCTCAATCTATAAAACACCCCAAAAAGACTAACGGAAAATCAAAAAAAGGGGTTTGGCAATGGTTTACGTTTACCCCAGTCCCCAAATTTTAAAAGTTTGTATGGGAAAAAAATTAATCTCTTTCTAAAAGGTTGGGTTTATATAAAAACATAAAAAAAAAATGACAAACCTTTTGGAAACTAGAGGAAAAAAACATTGGGGGATCTTTAACAATTGAGGGTTTAAGGTAAGAGAAACCCCCCATTCAAATCTACCCTTGACTAAATTTGAAACCAAAATCAGGAAACACCCTGAATCACAATATTAAAATATTTGGGTACATTTGGGAATTGTAACGCAAGAATAAAAAATGCACCCAAAGACAACCATTTCTTTAAATTTAAAAAGGGAGGAACAATTACTATTCAGAATTAAAAAAAACAGGGGGAAGTAAACAAAAACCCCGGGCAAGGTGAATATTGTAATCTTACAAAAATACTAAAGCAAAGGTTGGAGAATACTTTTTGATTTAAAACATATAGAGGCTTTTAAAAAATCCCAAACCCAAGAGTATTTTAAGGGGAATTTAAAAAAGGGTTTTGGACCTGGAATTTTAGAAAAAAAATTAAATTACTGAGGAGGGGAAAAAAAAGAGTTAATTGAATCCTACATTTCTTTTCCTTTTATGCATTACCAAAATGCATAAAAAGGTTTGCCCAAAACCAGGAAGACTGAAATCTCAGGGAGAAAAAATTTAACACAAGGGTCTAGCACGTAAATTTTTATCCGTATACTGACCCTTTTTCACGCCTTTCCTTTATATCTGAAAATATAATACTGTGATGAAAAATTAACACTAGTAAAGGTAAAGTACACTTCTTTTCAATTTTAAAAGTAGGAGCCCCAATAGTAACATCAGACTATTTGGGGCCCGAAAGCAATCAAGTTTTTTTTTTAACACAAGAGGTACACAATTTATGGAAACATGAATATTTTCGTTTACAGTTATTGGATTTTGTTTTGACACATAATTATTTTTTGTTTGATGGACCTTTTATCACTCAGATAAAGAGAGCAGCCATGGCACAGTCTGTGCGCCAAGCTTTGCTAATTTATTTTTGGGTTGGTGGGAGGATGCTATTGTTTTTCTGAACACTTTGAAATATTCACAGATCGTTTTTTTTGGGGGGCTTTATTTGATGATATTTTGATTTTTTGGGAGGTAGGGGAAGAATTATTAAAGGATTTTTGTATCTAGACTCAATGATAATGAAATTGGAGAAATTAAACCTTAAATTCATCGAAGAGAAAAAAATTTTTTTGATCTTCAAATTATATTGGATGAAAACAAGCAGATTCAGACAAAGATATTTCGGAAAAATACGGCTACCAATAGTTTGTTACACTTTTCTAGCTGGTCATCCACCTTCCAATAAGGGGATCCCCATAGGCCAATTTCTTAGGGCTCGTAGGAATTGCTCTACTTTAGAGGCTTTTAATGAAGAATGTATAAAGTTAAATGCACGTTTTCAGGCAAGGGGTTACCCTAAGAAATGTTTGAGGAAGGCGTTTAATAGGGCTTTGACTAGTGACAGAGGACATTTATTAATCAGTAAACAAAAGAAGAAGGAAAAAACTGATTTAATTTGTTGTATAGGTACCTTTGATGATAGAGCCAATGAAATGAGAGGTATACTTAGAAGACATTGGCACATTCTGAAAGCAGATCCAGTATTCTCTGAAGTGATTCCTAAATATCCTAGTGTCACATATAGAAGAGGAAAAAGTCTTAGGGATGAATTTGTGCATAGTCATTTTGAGGGAGATGGTAAAAAAAACTTGGTTACAGTCTCCGGTGGTAGGCTCATATCCCTGTGGCAACTGTTCATTCTGTCCATTTATATGGAAAACTAAAGAATTTGTTAATCCCATTGATAAGAGAAGATTTGAGATAAGACAATTCATCAACTGTAAAACCAGAGGGGTGATTTATGGGCATGTGTACCTGCCCCAGATTATGTAGGAAACACCATACAGGAGTTTCGTCGTCGGATCTCGAAACATCTGAGTACTATTAAAACTAGAGGTGACACCCCCCCTAGTGAGACACATTGTGGAAGCACAGAATGGTGAAATAGAGGTGCTAAAATTTTGGGCATCTGTGTGAAAAAAGTAGGGGAAAGAAAGGGAGATCTGGAGGTATGTTTTTTGCAGGAAAAGGCAAGATGGATATATAGACTCAATACATTGAACCCCAATGGCCTAAATGAGGCTTTTCATTTTCAGCATTTATTTAATCTGCTGATTCCCTATATAATTTTTGAAGAAACATAATATATGTGATTAAGTACGGTCATGGACATAGCACTTTTTGGAATACATACAAATAGGAGCATCGGGAGTTCACATGGGGTTTTTTTTTTTTTTCTTTTCCCCCCCCCATCTCCCTCCGTTTTTCCCGCCCCACCTTGCCCCCCCCTTTTTCCCTGTGCCCTTGTTTTTATGATAGGTATTGATCACATGGGGCCCCACATTTTCTATTTAACAAATTGGGATATATTATATTGTTTTTTTGTGATGAAAGAGCTTGTTAAAAACTAAACTAATAATATATACACTTACGTTCTATGATGAACGAAAGGGGGGAAAGAAATTTAAACCATCAATTAATTATAAAATCTATTTAGTTATAGTTTTTACTGTTGGGGGCTCCTCATAGATTTTGGGGCTAATTTTAAATGAAATTTAATGCAATACACTGTATAAAAAATTTAACAAGGGAACACGAATGTATTAACATTTCTGCATATTCCCATTGTGACGTGATGAAAAATTGGCTACCCGTGACCTGTAAGAGGGAATCTTTAAGGGGGAAGGTGGGGGGTGAAGTTGCAGGAGGGCAGGCGGGCTAACCATGGGGCCTGTAGCTTTTTTAAAATAATATGTATATAAAAGATACAGGGGAGAGGTGGTTTTTTGGGAAGAGCCCTAAGACAAAAATGAAATGACAGTACAATGTAGGGGTGTATTCCCAATGAATAGGCAAAATTTTTTATTAAAATGAAAAAGTATATTAGATACAAAGGAGAATGGTTCAGGGGAAGAGCCCTAAGACAATAGTGTACAAAAACAAGGGAGTATTTTTTCCCCCAATGAATAGATACCAGACATGGAGGAAAAGGGGGTTAAATTGGAGGTGAAAAGGGTTTTGGTGGGCTGTGGAATGTAACATCTTTTTCTGTTTAGTCTGTTCTTGGTGACCACACAGACACAATAATATAAGAGAAGTTGGACGGGAAGCCCCATCACAGCCCCAGGGCAGTTATCTCCATTAATACAGCACGCAGGCGAAAGGTGGCATGGTAAGATAGGGCGCAACCCCCGCTATGGAGAGGGTGAACTTGTCTGGGGGAATGTTTTTTTTAGGGGGAAAAGGTGTCGGGGGCAGCAAAAGGGATCAGTATGTATGGGGGGGAAGAAAAAAGGAGGGAAATGGGTTCTGGGGATTCTCTGAAGGCTAATTGGGTAAACACCTAATAGGTGTGTACCAAAAGGGGATAAAAAAGGGGAAGGGTGAGCTACACCACATGTGACCCGGACCTCTTACCCCTGATGAACCCCAGTTTAGCTGGTAAAACCCATTTTTGGGGGGGGTCAGGCATGAATTTTAAATTGTGATTTTTTCACCTCTGTCTACAAAGTATCACCCGCTGCAGAGGGTTTTTTCAAGGAAGCCTTAAAATTTTTTATGTCCCCTTAGATTAAGGGGTAACTGCCCCAAATAGGAAAAAATTGGGGTCCCCTTTCTGGAGTTAGTAAATTACTGAATATAAGGTTTTCCTGTTAGTAGATGGGTTCCCCCAACCTTGAAAAATGGAAAAGGGGGTTTTTTCCTTCAGAAGTTTGGAAGGGAAAAAATTTAAGGTTAGAAAAGAGGTTTTTAAAAAAGTGTGTATAAAATTAATACATAAAAAAAGTTAAGTTTTAGGGTTTTAATAGATTGAGAACTGATAGAGTTAAAATTTGCCTATGGCAAAAAAAGGAATATAGTGGGTTAAAAGTCACTCTCTCTGTTCCTTTTGGGGATTCCCCCTTTTTTTGGAGATTATTAAACTGCTGTTTGGGCGCATGTCAGGAAATATAAGGGAGTGTTATTTGGCTTTTGTAACACAGATTTTGGTGGGGTCATGTCGCATTTGCCAGAACAGATGAAACCTTCCAGAAGTCACTCCATTTTGGATTCAACACTCCTCATGGATCTCATCTAGGGTTGCATTGTGCATTTTGGGCACACAGGTGTTCCACAGTCTTTTTTGGCATTGGGCACTGAAAATGGGGGGGGGGGGGGGGAGGAGAAACGCAACTCCGCCATTGTTTTTTGGGCTTCAATTTTACAGCGTTCGCCATGAAGTGTCAATGACAATTGCAATTATATAAGTTTTATATAGTTTTTTATGTTTAATTACTTTTACACAATAGAAATAGGTCTATAAAATATTGTGTTTTTATGTTGTCCTATTCTGATAGCCATAACTGTTTCATTTTTCTGTATACGGAGCTGATAATGGGATTGTTTTTTGTGGGATGAGTTGATGTTTTTATTAGTAACATTACGGGGTTCATCACTTTTTATTAAGGTTTTTGTGAGGCATTTTGAACAAAATACAACATTCCTGGTAGTGCTTTTATTTTTATTTTTTACAATGGTCACCGTGCGGTATAAATTACATACTAGCTTTACTCAGCAGGTCCATACAATTACAGCGATACCCAATTTGTATTTTTTTTTATGTTTTACTGTTTTTACACAATAAAAAACACTTTTATTAAAAACGTAAAACACGATTTTGCATCGCCATAGTCTGAGAGCCATAATTTTTTTTTTTCTGTATCGGAGCTGTGTGGGGGGCTTGTTTTGAGTTGACATTTTTATTGGTATCATTTTTGGGGGACAAGACTTTTTGATCAGTTTTAAATCTGTTTTTTGGAAGTCAGGGTGAAGAAAATACTGCAATCCTAGCAGTGTTTTTTATTTTTATTTTTAACAGCGCTCACCATGCAGTATCCATGACCAGTTAGCTTTACTCTCTGGGTCGATACGATTACGGCGATACCCAATTTATATAGTTTTTTTATTTTGAAGAACTTTAAAAAAAAAAAGTGTTTGTTGTGTAAAACAATATTTATGCATCGCTGTCTTCTGAGAGCCATAACATTTTTATTTTTCCATATACAGAGCTGTGTAAGGACGTTTTCTTTGCTGGATGAACTGTTGTTTTAATTTGCACTACGTTGGTGTTTATGTGACCTTTTGATCACCTTTTATTCCATTTTATGTGCTGCAGGCCGAACAAAAATCTCAATTCTGTGACTTTTTTTTTTTTTTACGACGTTCACAGTAAGGGCTAATTAACATGACAGATTTACAGGGTGGGTCGTTACGCATGCGGCGATACCAAATATGGGTACTTTATTTATTTTTGATCTTTTTTGGGGCGTTTGGCAATTGTAAAGGGGAAAAGGGCGATGTACGTGTTTTTTATTTTATTTTTTGTGTTTTACTTTATTTTACTTTTTCACATTTTTTCACTTTTCCCCAGTGTGGATTTTTAACAGCAATCGTTAGATTGCTGTTATAATGATAGACCAGTACATAGCATTGCTGTACTGGTCACCATGGTAACTGCCAATCACCATGCCCACGATGCATTGTGGGCATGGTGATGTCACCAGATTACCCGGATGCTTTCACAAAGCATCTGGGGAGTCGGTTAAGAATTTCAGTAGCGGTGCAGAGCGCCATTACTGCGCCAATCATAGGCCGGAGGAGCTCAATCCTCCTGCCTGCAGCTTCATTACCGCGACCATGACAGGTAGCGATAATGAAGTGTTAATCAGCGGCCGCTCACTCCATCTCACTCCGGCCGCGGGTGATGCGGCATGAGGCTAGTGGCTGGTCCCATGTTGCGATCGTGCGGGGTTCGTCTGTAAGCCCGCATGATCGCCAAGACGTATGCATACGTCCATTTGCGGGAAGGGGTTAAAGGGAACCTATAACATAGATTATGCCTCTTTGCGGAGGACAGCACAAACTAGTGACAGACATGTTGTTTCCAGCACTGTGTCCCTTATTCTGTAAGATGCTGTAGTTTTAGAGCATTTAATGCTCCAATCTTATTCATGAGCAGGTATTAGCCACACCCACCAAAGGCTTGCCCCACCCACTGACAGTTATTCACATGTTTCCACCTATTCAAAGTAATAGGTTTATCAGTTGACCTGGGCGGTGCTCGACTCAGGTGGGCAGGGCATGAAAAAACTGACTCTTTGTTTGACTCTTTTGTGGCTGAAAACTGCAGATTTGAGCACTAAATACTCAAACTACAGCATCTTACAGAATAAGGGACACAGCGCTGGAAACAGCATGTCTGTCACTAGCTTGTGCTGTAATCAGCAAGAGGGGCATAAACTATGTGACAGGTTTTCTTTAAACTTGTTCTGCAACAATGTTTAGATAGGTGATTACAGGTAATACTCACAAGTTCCAGGACCCACGGTTTTCAGCAGAACATTGCAAAGAGTATCACACTGTCTCCAGTTGCTTGCCCTCTGGTGCCATTTCATCCTCAGGTAAGCGATGCTTATGCACCTGTTCATCACCATGAAACTGAGAATCATCTGACCAAGCCACCTTGTTCTATCATTCTATGGTTCAGTTCTCCTGCTTACACGCCTACTGTAAATGCTTTTGGAGGTGAACAGAGGTCAGTGTAGGCAATCTGACGGGTGAAACCCCCATACTTGTGAAGTTTTATGACATATTTCTATCATAGCTAGCATTACATTGTTCAGCAAATTGTCCTTCAGTTGTTTTTGTGTGACTTTAGTTCAGATGAGTTAGCCTTCACTTCTCACGTGCGTTAATGAGCCTAAGGCGCACATGACCCAGTTGCTAATTGACTGATTGTTCTTCCTGGTAACATTTTTGTAAAGTACAGTGGTCCCTCAACATACATGATTAATTGGTTCCAGGATGAGCATCGTATGTTGAAACCATAACTCTGTGGAAAACTCTACGATTAGTTCTAAGTCCTGAAAATGTTACAACATAATACATAACATAATACAAAATGAAGATTAGAGCAAATTATGCAGATAAAGTAAGGCCTTACATATAACAGTCAGGAAGAGCTACTGAAATCACTTTCTATGTTGAGGATAGGATAATCTTTGGGTCATGTACTTTATATACAATGTACGAGACAAAAAGAAAGTGGGAACCTCACATGGTGTCCAATGAAGCCGCTTATCCGGGTACATGTAAAGAGCAGTAGAGAACATGTACTGCACTGTAGAGAGGCACTTCTAGACCACCAATCACTGCATTTTCTTTACTAATACAGGGGTTTTACAAGTAAAATGATCATGATAATTTACTGGATCAGTGTTTGGGACATTGTTTTGAAACCAATGCAACATACAATGTAACAGGAAATACCATTGCATGTTAAAAATATTGTATCTTGAGGCCATTGTAACGTGAGGGACCACTGTACTAATCATTGCATACTGAGAAGACCCCACAGACCTGCCATTTTGAACATGCTTTGACCCAACTGTCTAGTCATCACAATTTGGCCTTTGTTAAAGTCATTTAAAGAGAACCTGTCACATAGGTTGTGCCCCCCTTGCTGAGGACAGCACAAGCTAGTGACAGACATGCTGTTTCCAGCACTGTGTCCCTTATTCTATAAGATGCTGTAGTTTCAGAGAATTTAGGGCGACATGTATGAACGGCGCAGCCCCGTTCGCTTTATTTTTAAACGGGCGCACTCCAGTCTCAGGCACATTACAGAGCGGCCACATCACTTTGTAAGGCTCCTGAGATCGGGTGGCGTGCTGGAGGTGTGTCGCACTACAACCATACAAAGCTACACATTTATAGTTTCAGAACGGCAGTTCCAGGTGCATTACTGCTGGAACAAGTAGACCAATTTAAAAGTGGTTTACCTGAGCCAGAATTGTCGCTTTGTAGCTATAAAGCGCCTAATCTATGACCCGCAGTAGAACAGGTCCACCTGAGATTAGCCCTGCCCACCTCATAACTGATTAACCTATTACTTTGAGTAGATAGAAACACGTGAATAACTGTCAGGTGGGTGGGGCTAGGCTTGGGTGGGCAGGGCTAACACCTGCTCATGAATAAGCTGGAGTCTTTTCTGGCTGAAAACTGCCAGATTTGAGCATTAAACATTCTAAAGCTATTGCACCTTTCAGAATAAGGGACACAGCATTGGAAACAGCATGTCTGACACTAGCTTGTGCTGTACTCAGAAAGGGAGGTATAATCTATGTGACAGGTTCTCTTTAACCCCTTTACGACCTTGGACATATGCATACGTCCAGGTGGTTTGGGGGTTAACTCACCTGGACGTATGCAAACGTCCTGGCGATCATGCGGGCTTGCGGGCGAGCCGCGCACAATCTCGACATGGGACCAGCGGTATATTACCGCTGGCCACATGCCGTATCACCCGCGGCCGGAGTGTGCTCCGGCCGAGGGTGATTAATGCTTCATTATCGCAACCTGTCATGTTTCTCCTATAGACGCTCCTCCAGCCTGCTCCCGGCAGCTGCCGCACCACAGTGCGGCAGCGATCTACTGTCAGATGCCCCCGGGAAGTGAAAGTGACTTCCCAAGGTCATCTGTGACGTCACGATGCCCACAATGCATTGTGGGCATCGTGACTGACAGTTGTCATGGCGACCAGTACACAGCAGCAATGCTTGTGTACTGGCCTGCCTTCTAACAGCAATCTGATGATTGCTGTTAGAAATCCCCTATGGGGAAAAGTAAAGAAAGTGTAAAAAAGTTAATAAAAAATTTTTAAAAAGTGAAAAAAGTAAAACACAAACACAAAAAAATAAATTTAAAACACGTACATCGCCCCTTTCCCCTTTACAAACGCCAAATAAAGTACCCATATTTGGTATCACCGCGTACATAGAGACCTGCCCTATAAATCTGTCATGTTAATTAACCCATACGGTGAACGCCGTAAAAAAAAACAATAAAAAAAATCAGAGAATTAAGAATTTTGTTCATCCCGCAGCTCATAAAATGGAATAAAAAGCAATCAAAAACACCTATAAACGCCAAAGTTGTAACAATTAAAACGTCTGTTCGACCTGCAAAAAAAAAGTCCTTACACAGCTCTGTATATGGAAAAAAAAAAAAAAGTTATGGCTCTCAGAATATAGCGATGCATAAATATTCTTTTACACACTAAAAACACTTTTTTTTTTTTTTAAGTGTTTCAACATAAAAAACTATATAAACAGGATATCGCCGTAATCGTATCGACCCAAAGAGTAAAGCTAACTTATCAAGGATACTGCACGGTGAGCCCTGTTAAAAATAAAAATAAAAAACACTACTAGGATTGCAATATTTTCTTCATCCTACCATCCAAAAAATGGATTTAAAACTGATCAAAAAGCCTTGTCCCCCCAAAAATGAAACGTCAACTCATCCAGCTCTGCACACAGCAAAATAAAAAAGTTATGGCTGTCAGAATAGGACAAAAAAAAAACGCAATTTTTTATATTGTGCAAACAATATGCTACTTGCGTTTAGGAAATCACGCTCACTACGGACTCTGCCTGTCTGTCTGCTATCCACGATTTGGCTCCTAGAGAAGTGGAAGTCATTGGAGTGAATACGTCTAAGTCTTGGACTCTAACTGGTTGCGGTTCAGCTCGATTTTCTAAACGCAAGTAGCATATTGTTTGCACAAAAAGTCATATGTTTTAAAGGATATGTTTAATAAATAAGTGTTTTACAATATATTGAACCCTGCAACTATTTTGAAGCATGACATATTAAAGGAGAAAGGGAAGCTCCTGATGTGCAGGTGTTATAATAATAATAATCTTTATTTATATAGCGCCAATATATTCCGCAGCACTTTACAATGTAGAGGGTATAATTACAGACAAAAGACAGACATTACACAGTGAGAGCTACTTACAGATGAGACACAATGTGAGGGCCCTGCTCGCAAGAGTACAATCTTTGAGGGTGCACTGGAAACAAAGGGGGAGAAGTGCTAAGTTTACAATGGCCAGCCTTGGGGGCCCGCTGAAAGAGCTTCAATTTTTGGGGGTGCCTGGGGAAAAAAAAAGGGGGGAGAAGTGTAAGTTTACAATGGTCCAGCCTTGTTTCATAAATATGAGTTGGTTTACAAAAAAAAATAATAAAATTGGGTGAACCTGCCACCATGACAGTACATCTCAAACCAGTTTTTTACATCGCTGCCGGTTTCTTTTGAAAGCATATGCACCATTTTCCGAGACCAATAACTTTTTACTGTCTACAGACTAGTGTGATGGTTCATTTTGTGGGCTGAAGTATAGCTTTTATTGGTACATTGGTTATTGAGTACATGCTTTTTGATCCTTTTTATTCCAATTTTTTAGGGAGGGAAAGCGACCAGCAAACATAATTTTGCTATTATTTTTTTAAAACAGCTTTTCGCATACAGGCTGATCACGTCACGCTGCTTACACTGCTCTTCAGCTCCCGGACCTGGACGCGAGGACCGTGGGATCGTGGCATGGTGAGTAATTTTTTTTAGTTTTATCAATAGTTACTGTCTGGCTATGGGGGCACTGGCTGGCTACATGGGGGCACTGGCTGGCTACATGGGGGCACTGGCTAGCTACAAAGGGGGCACTGGTTGGCTACATGGGGGCACATGCTGGCTACAATGGGGGCACTGCCTACAATGGGGGGCACTGCCTACAATGGGGGCACTGCAGGGCTACAATGGGGCTCTACCTGGCTACAAGGGAGCACTACCTGGCTACATGGGGGCGCTACATGGGGGCACTGCTTGGCTACAATGGGGCACTACCTGGCTACAAGGGAGCACTACCTGGCTACATGGGGGCACTACCTGGCTATAATGGGGGCACTGCCTGGCTACAGTGGGGGCGCTGCCTGGCTACATGGGGGCACTGCCTGGCTTCATGGGGGCACTACCTGGCTATAAGGGGCATCTACCTGCCTATAGGGGCATCTACCTGACTATAGGGGCATCTTCCTGGCTATAGGGGCATCTGCCTGGTTATAAGGAACTACTACCTGGCTATAGGGGCATCTACGTGGTCATAAGGGTCACTACCTGACTATAGGGGCATCTACCGGGCTATAAGGGGCTACTACCTGGCTACATGGATTACTACATGGCCACAGGGGCCACTGTCTGGCTACAGGAGCTACTACCTGGATACATGGACTACTACATGGCTACAGGGGCTACTGTCTAGCTGCAGGGAGCATATTACATAGCTACCATATGAGGTTCTATAGATGGGGAGTTTTTGCATAGAAATAGGAACTGGTAGAGAAGCGCTGATAAATTGAGTTGTCTAAGATGTTTATTTTGTAAATTTTGCCGTGAAGAGTTGTGGCTGGGTGAATTCGACCTGGTGAATGGGACAGATGGGAAGAAGAAGAGAAAGAGAACAACTCTTCAGAGACGTCTCCTGTGAGTCACTGGATGTAACTTTACTGTAATCACTTATACAGTATGTCTGCAGAGCCTGTGTACAACTGGTATCCAATACTGTATGGTCACTGTATGCCGGTAATATTAGTTGTAGTTTGTATTCAGTAATGGTCAGTTTGTATTATTCGGTCACTATGTGCTGGTGATATGTGGTCTTAATAGGACATTGGTACTATTAGCCTTGGGATTCTGGTTTTGTGTAGCAGTGTTATTTGGTAACTGTATGACTATTATTTAATAGTTTTATATGTAGCGCATTGTGTTAAAGCTTTTTGTATATTTTAGATTTGGTTGATGGTGATGCAATGTGTCGCATTATGTTATGGAGGGGGGGTGGGGCACGAAATTTCTTCATCTCGCCCTGAGTGAAATTTAGCCTAGGAACGGCCCTGATCTAGTGTCATTGTCTAAGTACTCGCTCATGTATTTTGTGCAGCCACATTTAGAAAAGCTTAGATCTATACATAATTACAATCCTTGGAACTGTGTTAGTTATTGCGCATTCCTAGCAATCCTCAATTAAAAACAAACTAAAAACAAACTATGGTCAGCACATTCATTTGAAAAATGAGTATATGGGTGCCCGTTAGTATGGCAACCAAAAGCAATGCAAACACAACACAATATCAGCAGCAATCTACAAGCACTACAAAACAGTCAAAGGAGACATCGGAATTTTTGGAAAAAGCATTTCTGCTACATAGGACTGCATGAACCTTTTGAGGTTCTTAGTGTACATTTTTGATAAAAACTGTAAAGGCCCATCTACCATCAGCAAGGTAACCTCAATTCAGGTGGGAAACTACTCCATATACTACCCCTCTTGGTGTCTGTTCAGACCTCCACATTTCAGGGAGAGAAGATTCCAGGTATAACCTGATCTGATTAAAAACAGTTTACAGTTTTGATCAAAAATTGTCACATATTCCAAAGCAGCAGAAATGCTTTTCCAAAAAATTCCGGTGTTTCCTTTGACTGTTTATTAGTGCTTGTAGAATGTTGCTGATATTGTGTTGTGTTAGCAATCCTCAATTAGTCTAATATCTATTGAAGTGACATATAGATAGATGCTTTGATATTAAAAGAAGCAATTGTGCCATCCTAGTACATTCTGGGCACGATAACCCCAGAATGGGAGGAGGACAGGAATATACATGTGGAATGATGCATGCAGTTAGCACCCTGAGGTCCATCTTGTACATATGGGGAATTATGTCAATATGGTAGTTTGACCTCTATATTCATAAATACAGTAGAATATATATGATCCAGGAATGTTACTATGTTCTGTTGTGTGACTCATTCATAAGTGTATTCTTGTTAATATCATTACTCTACGACTGAATTATTTGTACAATGATAAATTTGGCTCTGATACACTAATTTTGCTCGTAGGTCAGATCCTGCAGATGTGTTGTGGTCTGATCCTGCAAATATATTGCCTTCCATCTGTCTTCTAATTTTACTGACACACATTTGGTAGGTAAGCAAGAAGTAGGAGACAGATGGAAGGCAATGCAGGATCATACTGCACCTAGTTTATTTGCTGTCTATTATTACAGAAACATATTGGCCTGTATGGGAGCAATAGAAACAAAACTGTAATATAATTTTAATTGAAACTATTAATAAAATCAGTGTACATAACAATAAAAATGTGCATAATAGTACAAATTTGGACACTTTCTTTACACACAGTGCTTATAAATCAAAATAAAAAATAAACATAATATACAAGTATACTATATAAAAAGATTTTAGAAAAATAATAATCCACTGCTGATTTAGCAACCTAAACAGTGTAAATGTCTTATGTGGATTTGTGAGAAATGCTTCCAATATTAACAAGTAATCCAACTAGGAAATTGTACTAATTAGTCTCCTTACCCTTTGACATGAATACCAGGAACACACTGCGCCTCGCAATTCCCATGACGCATATTGCATTGCCTAAGCACACGGTTGTAACAAAGCTGCTTAAAAAACGAAACCTATAGTTCTTCCAGGAGCTCTAGAAATGTAAAAATACTTGGACATCACTTGTATTCACTTATTACTGTGGACTTTAACTAAGCTAAACTAGATTGTAATCACAAGTGTTTTTCTTTATTCTCTCTTATATGAAATGTTATTCTTTATATTACTAACTCTATAGACCTATTTTTGGAGAGCATTTGCTGCCATTGTACAGTTATATATAGATAAATTGCTGTAATCAGAAGTGATCTTCATTACACCACTAAGACATTTGTGAATTATATTTAAGTGTACCTGTACTTTAAGGGCACCCTTTTATGTGTGTACATGAGAAGCAGCACTATTTCTGGCCACCACTTGTAAAATGTATATAGTATTTTTCATCGGTTTTGTCCTCTGCAAGCTCCATCTCTAATTATTATGTGTTCTTGGGCTAGTAAGTAGAGATAAGCTGCTATGATGTCTCCCATATTCTGCAGGCACACACAAAGACACAAAGATTTACCTTATCTCTGTATGGCTTTAATCACAGCTCAATGGCTGACAAAAGACAATTCACAGTAGAAAACAATATGCCCCAGTGCTACAAATTGCACAGGTGTAGATTACTGATGAACAATTGTTTACATGCCTACTATCCATCAGGGGGTCAGTTGCTCATTAAAAAATTTCACATTGCATAAGAACCAGTTCACATGAGTATGCAGAAAATCCACAGTACCTTACAAGAGAGATTGCTCATGTGCAGAAAAAAAAAACACTCACACACATATTACCCGTGAGGGGTGATTGCTAGTATTACAGTCGCACATAAATTATATAGAGCTTATATAGGCTTATATAGAGTGCCAGTTATACCGTTACATGTGGTGCACCATGCTGGCTTACAACCAATTGATGACACCTCTACTATTCGATTGAGTGGAATTCCCAACATATTCACAAAAATTAGGAACACCTTTGCTCCACAGTACTACAGGGAAAAAGCATACTGAAAATATATTAAACATGCAGTATTAGTTGATATTTTGGCCAAAATACTTAAGCTTGCAACCTATGTTACTTTGTGTTGGACACTTAAAATACGTTGGGCAACTCAATCGAATAGTAAGGGCATCATCAATTGGAGCATGGTGCACCACACATAACGTTATAAGTGGCCTCCTATATAAGTCTTATCTATGTGCAGTTGTAATACTAACAATCACCCCCTCAGGGATAGTAGGCGTGTGAGTTGTTGTTCATCAACATTTTTGCATTTGAACAAATTCCCCTATATGGTGGCTTTTCTGCATACTGGTGTGAAGTGGTACTTATCCAATGTGCAGTTTTTTACTAAGCAATTTCTCCCCTCACGGATGTGTGTGTGAGCAATTGTCCATCAGTAATCTGCACTTGTGCAACTTCTCCCATGTAGCACTGGGGCTTTTACTGCCTCCTACTAGGAATGTTTTTTGTCCAGTCATTGAGCTGTGAGTACGCTCTTGTGTTTGTGTTTTTAAGTAAATCATTTTTTGTGATTCTTATGGTTAGTTGCTAGTAAAGCTAGTGTAGAGACTCACAACACAATGAGGAACCTTGATGTGGGTTGTGAGCTTGTGTCTATTTTGGCCAAAATATCAGCTCATACCTCATGTTTGATATTTTATTTCAGTATGCTTTTTTTGCCCTGTAATACTAGAGAGTAAGACATGTCAGTAATTTGTGTTGGGCACTTAAACTATGCTGGGCAGCCTGACCAATCGAAAAGTATGGATGTCAACAACTGGTTGTAAGCCAGCATGCTGCACCTCATGTAACCATCTAAACGGCATCCTATATATGCCTTACTTATCTCTAAGGCAGTAGGAGCAGCATGAAGGTCACTATAGCACAGTACTAAGCAGTGAAATTGGGAATGAAACACATGGCTATGCCTCTATATACTTTAATCTCCCCACCGTCCCCTCTCCTTAGATTTCTGTGGGCAGCATATAATCTGATCCCTCAGTCAGCTGACAGTCCACCTTGCAAACACAGGACAAATTTCAGCAAGTTTTTTTAGAGTGAAATGTAAGTTTAGGAGGGAGGGGAACAGAAAAGGTGGCTGATAACTAAAGAAGAAAGCATTGTTGTCTAATATATTACAGTATTTTCAATATTCACTTATACTGCTGATTGATACAAAGTTTGTTGTTAATTAATGGATATTTACTGAGTGTTGCCTTAGGCTATGTTCTCCAGGTGTTCTTTGATGCCTATTTTGACACATAATATGTGGATCTTGTGTGCCACAATAATCATCATAAATGTCCCAAAGAAGTGACCCATTATTTTCAATAGAAATGAATGCCAAGGTGCAAATAGTGCATATTGTAACACTTCATTCTTTTTAAATGTGTGCGCTGTGCACAAAAACAGAGGCAATCTACTTTATTGCCTCATAAAATGCACAATTTATATGTGTTACATTTCTATTAAAATCGATGAGCTTTGCAAAATGCATGTTTATTTTCTTTGTATTACCACAGCAAACAATGCATTAAAGTCAAATTATGCTATAGACAACATTTGTCGGCTGTGTCTGGTGAACCTACTGTTTATGTGTCATGCGCGTCTTAACATGTTAGGGAAATACACACTGAAGATGTTTCGAGTTTCTCTTTTCTGGCTATAGAAAACCTTTACCTACCGGTAAGAGGTGAAAATTATAAGAAAAATACAGTTAAAAAAAAAGAAGCCAGGAGAATCTTTTATTTAGCGACTAGGATACCTGAGGGTATGAATTTTAAGCAGGATGTTATGCATCATTATTAAACATATTACTGTTATATATTTTTTCTTTCTATCTTATTATTTTTATTTATTATTGTTCTTTGGTTTTCTTTTCATATGTCTATTTGTAATATTTTTATCACTTGCAAGTCTTTTTCCCTGTTGGAAGTCATGTGACTTAAGCTACTTAAGAGGGAGGCATTCCATTTGTCGGTTTGATGCTATGATTTTTTTCTGAAACACGTTAGCTTTATGAAAGCTACTACTTGCACATACGGTGCTTTTAATGGAAGATAATAAAAATAAGTGGATGGACCTCTATTGATTGGCATCAAAGTCAAGTTTGAACTGAATTTGAGGGCTTTGCTTCAGATTGACTTGAATCAATTTTTGGTGAAAATCTGCAAAAATCAACTTTATTCAGGGTTTCAGTAGGTTAACGATTCAGTGTTGCAATACTCCTGTTGTGGCCTGACTTCCGGTCTAATGTCCTGTCCAATGTTACTTCCTGTTTCTTCACCATAGGCCTGATAACTGTAAGCAGGGCCGTTCCTAGGCTATATCACACTCAGGGCGAGGTGATGAAATTTCGCGCCCCCCCCCCCTCCATAAAATAATGTGCCACAATGCAACACAGTGCTTCACCAGATAACTGCCCACTGTAGCCATGTAATACCCACCTGTAACCAGACAGTAGCCATGATAGTTGCCCCCCTGAAGCCATGTAATACCCCCTTGTAACCAGATAGTTGCCCCTGTAGCTATGATAGTTGCCCCTGTAGCCATGATAGTTGCCGCTGTCGCCAGTGTCCCCCCTGTAGCCAGTGCCCCCTTGTAGCCAGTGTCCCCCTTGTAGCCAGTGTCCCCCTTGTAGCCAGTGTCCCCCGTAGCCAGTTGCCCCCTGTAGCCAGTGTCCCCCTTGTAGCCAGTGTCCCCCTTGTAGCCAGTGTCCCCCCTGTAGCCAGTGTTCCCCTTGTAGCCAGTGTCCCCTGTAGCCAGTGTCCCCCTTGTAGCCAGTGTCCCCCTTGTAGCCAGTGTCCCCCCTGTAGCCAGTGTCCCTCTGTAGCCAGTGTCCCCCTATAGCTAAGGATTTTAAAATAATAAACACTCACTTACCTTCCAGGATCCTCGCAGCGTGTCCAGGTCCCGGGGTTCAGTGTAAGAGCGTCCGTGACCGCATCACACCGCTTACACTCACTCCCAGGGAACTCCGTGGGGGAGGAGCGGGGGTAGGAGGGGTGCCCGAGGACTGAAGCGTTGCAGGGGGCGCGGTGGAAGCTGTGCACCCCCGGCGACGCGGCTGTGTATGTATCGGCGCTCTGACTGTGCCGGCAGCTGCACGTGTATGCAGCTGCCGGCAGTCAGAGGCTAACTGCGGGGAGGGCGAGGCGATCGGTGCCCCCCTCGGGTGAGGGCAGCTTCGGCGCCCCGTGCGATTGCCTGCCTCGCCCATCCCTAGAAACGACCCTGACTGTATGTAACGTTGAACATGATAACCTCTCCAGAAATCACTGCCCAGACAGCAACAAATTCAAGACATTGCCAATTTAGAGTGACAGGATCTGCTGTATTAATTACCTTCTGATCATATCTATACACATAATGAAAAAAAAACCCTTGATTAAAAATCATCAAAATTCTTTCCAAGACACTGATCTTCCCTCCCTTATGTATGGCACAAAAATGTTATGAGATATTCACCTGAATGACCTCTTTCCAAGGGGCTTAATTTTCCCACTTATTTTCATATGTTTGTACAAGAGACCACTCCACTGTACCTGATGTCCTAATTTACTGTGTTTTAATTAGTCTCTACTAGATGACCTTAGCTACTTAACAGTAATTTTCAATGTGAATGTGAGTCTATCCGGGCACTTGAGTTAAGCAGTTAATGCATAGTAGTATCAATCAATCAATGCAAATGCTAAGCATTGTCAAGGGTTACCTGCATCACTGAGTTACTGAATACATTTTACATTACAGCTAGTTTTCAGGCACGATGTAGATAAGTACTATCCAGCCTTGTGAGAGCTCCTACCAAAGAGATAATGACAGTATTTGGTGTCAGCCTAAATAATTTGTATCCAATTCTGTTACCTTTCTAATGACAAGTCCTGTTTTGGTCTTAAAGACCAGGCATTTTTCGACTTATTATCAATGCTGAATTCCAAAATCAAATTATTTTAAATTTTTTCCAATGACGTCCATATGAGGGATTGAGTTGTGTATCCGTTGGCATAAATTTGAAAGCACCATAAGTGGGGTCAATGTAATTAATTATCGAAACACTTTTCAGAATCTTTCTAAGAGTTGAACGCAAACTGTATACAAGTCATTCCTCAATATTGGGCAATGGACTTCAATCCCTGGGAAAGGGGTTTTGAAGGAGAAGACTGTGGACATGCCTTATTGTTTACAAGTCTCCCTCAGGGTGGGCAATGGACTGCAAAATCCTGGAGGAATAGAGGCTGGACAATGGGTGACTGAGGATGAGCCATACTATTTACAAGTCTCCCTCATGGTGGGCAATGCAGGGCAGTCTTTTTTATTGGGCAGGGTGGGTGGTTGCCCAGGGGTTCCACACAGGGGGCACTCGTGGGCAGTGTCTATCCTGCCCAGTGGTGTGACTATGCCCCTGCGATGTGGCGCAGGAAGCGATGTCATCGCCTGATGTGCCGCTGTATCTCCTAGGTCGATGGCCTGTAGACTTCCGGCCTAGGAAATCCCGGGAGTCACATCCAGATGTAGACGGCGTGATGACATCACGCCATTCATGCTGGAGATCAGTTCCAGGAGCAGGGTCCCCAACAGGGGAAAGCGGAAAGTGTTTACAAAAAATTTACCTATGGGGGGCTATATCCTACAGGGGACTTATATCCTACAGGGGGGCTTATTGCCTACAGGGGGGCTATATCCTACAGGGGGACCTATAACCTACAGGGGTGCCTATATCCTACAGCGGGGCCTTCGCCTACAGGGGGCTATATCCTACAGGGGGGCCTATGGCCTATCACCAACAGGAGGGCCTATCACCTACAGGTGGCTGTAACCTACAGGGGACCTATAACCTACAGAGGGGCTATATTGAAACAGGATGGCAAAATCCAAACCGGGGGTCCAATAAACAACAGTGGGCCTATATCCAACAGGGGGGCATCCATCCAACATTGGGATTAAACTTTTTAAAGGGGTGGTGCCACAACCTACAGTGGTGCCTATATCCTACAGGGGGACCTATCATCTACAGGGGGCTATATCCAAACAGAGTTCCCCCTATAACCTTCAGGGGAGCCATAACCAACAGGGACTACATCTTCCAGGGGGACCTATCATCTACCGGTGGCCTATATCATACAGGGGGGACTTAAACCTTACAGGTGTCTATGCCCTACAGGGGGCCCCTATATCTTAAATGGACAATCACCTACAGGTGTGGGTCTAACACCATCACGGGGCCCCTATATCCTACATGGTACCCTAAAACCTATATGGGCTTTAAATTCCCTACAGGGGCTGTAAACCTACAAGTATTAGGCAGCATATCTACCTACTGGGGTCTAGATACCTAGTTACTTAATGGTGGACAACATTACCTATTTACTTAATGGGGGGGCTCCATACCAGAGGTAGGAATTGGTAGGGAAGTGCTGATAAAGTTAGAAGTCTAAGATGTTTGTGTGGTAAATTCTGCAGGTATGAGTTGTGACCAGGAGAAGTCATAATGGTGGTGGACGGAAGGAGAAGGAAAGGAAATAGAACGATGCAGAGAATGACTGATCAGATAGGACATCTCTTGTGAGTCCCTGGATGTCATGGGTTATTTTGCATCTCTGTTAGGTCCGTACTGTAGTCACTGTCATGTGATGGTGACCTGAGTTGGTGTTCGACCACTATGCAGTCTCTACATGGCGATGTTGTAGGTTATACCTGAGCTGGTGTCTGACCATTCTGTGGTCTTTATATGTTGGTGTTGTAGGTTATATGTTTGTTATTGACAATGTATATAATGTAATGGTCGTGTTTTTTGGGGGGCCCAGTGTACAGTCTGCCCAGGGGCCCATAATGCCGTTAAGATGGCCCTGGGGCAATGGACTGCCAAATCCTGGGGCAATAGAGGCTGGAGAATGAGTGACTGTGGATGAGCTTTACTGTTTATAAGTCTCCCTTATGGGGGCAGTG
Source organism: Phyllomedusa bahiana (assembly GCA_025379985.1). Taxonomy (NCBI): domain Eukaryota; kingdom Metazoa; phylum Chordata; class Amphibia; order Anura; family Hylidae; genus Phyllomedusa; species Phyllomedusa bahiana. The sequence continues at coordinate 76,175 of JAODAL010007641.1, forward strand.
AACTGCCAAATCCTGGGGAAATGGGAACTGAGGTGAGGGGGGGAAGAACTGTGCATGAGAATTACTTTTTACAAGTCTCTGTTATGGAGGGAATGGATGGCCAAACCCAAAGAGGGGGGCTATGGGAGTGGTATGGATGAGTCTTATTGCTTACATGCTTTATACACGAGGAGCATTGGTTGCTAAATCCTGGGGCTGAGGGATAGTTTTTATTTATGTTGTTTAGCAGGCAGTATATTCAGCTGCCTTTTCTGAAATGTTGCAAACATCAACTTTTTGGAAAAAAATATAATTTTTTGTGAATTGTTTTAGGCATCTTTTCTTAAATATTTTTTTCATCTAAAGCGTTGCTGCAATATAAAAATCTCTATGTGCATTTCATTTTGACCTGTACCGTTATTTGGTCAGTGATATTTCTTTTTAAGTGCATGTTGTTGGTGTGACTTTTTCATTATTGACATCACATTTCCTGGCTCCATCACCACTATCCATCAGGATACTTTCAAAAAAATAACTTGATGGATACTACAGCAAAGCCATATAAGACAATATAGACATTTGCTCTATTTCTTGTTTACAAAACCTAAGAAATAAATCCAACACAAAAATATAAAAGTCTATATAGTTTATTTTATCATATTAAAAACAAATCAAAATAATAATACACCAAAAACAACAAAGTATGATACACCCAGAACAAATACAAGCACGAGGGTCTAGGGTCAAAATGACCAAAAAGACACTGGAAAAAGTATAACAAAATAAATCTAAATAATATAAATAAATGGGAATAATACTTACCCATAATATGTCCAGTAAAATGAAGAAAAAAATTACCACTATACCCCCCGTGCAGGACCCTGACGTTTTGCCGGCGCTTCTTCAAGGGGAATGGGTTACACACACAGAAGTAGGGTTTATATAGGAACAAACTAACCACTATCGTGTTAGAATGTGACCGGAAATGCCTCTTGGAACGCGACTTGCGTTCCATTAACCGGAAGTAATAAACACATTCCGAATTAATACAATACATTATAGAAATACATACACATATATATATATACATATTAAAAAACATGATTATACATAATATACATAACAATAAAGTCCTATAAAGATCCTCAATCCTTAAAAGAGCGCTTGTGGACCTCATCGTGCGTTCCACTCATACTTCCGGTACCAGAAATGCTGATAGGTGCAAAATGCTGCCAATCAAACACAGACTCCGACTAACCCAGTGCATACATCCACAAACGAACAAGAAAGTGACATGCAATGTGTGGAAGAAGAAATGGTGAAGTGAAAAGTGCCAAACAATGAACAACATAGACGTGCAATGAATCAACATGATTATACATACGAAATACTAGTTTATGTCAATTAAAACTATTTACAACTAATCATAAAGATGCATAAATAATAATAATAATAATAATAATATGTGAAAAGTGTTTACAAATAACAATGTTCACTCAATAAGTGTGTAATTACTACTAATAGTAACAATTAATACGTAAATGATAAACTATGTATCCATAAATATACTATGTGTGTGTGATCTCTACAAAAACAAAATAATAATGAAAAAAAAATTGGTGTTATCAGAATTTGAGAACACTGATTGTAGGATGGGAAGAGATAACCTTACTAGAACACAGCGACGGGCTTTGAAAGAATTGAGAGAAATGAAGGATGTGGTTATTAAACCATCAGATAAAGGGGATAATGTGGTTATATGGCCGATCAATATGTATGTACGAGAAGCAATGAAACAACTTAGAGATAACCAATGTTGTAAGAAATTTACCTTTCATCCGGGTACTAAATTTGAAGAAGAATTAAAGGTGATTTTACATAGAGCTATAGACATTGGTGTTTTTACTGAACAGCAAATGGAGTATTGAATTGTCACCAATCCTCACACGGCAACACTATTTACTTCCCAAGGTCCATAAGAATATTACCACATCTCCTGGTGGTCCTATTGTCTCAAGTCACAACAGTATTTGCAAACCTATTTGTAAATTGATTGAATATTTTTTACATCCTCTTGTGGAAACATTGCCATTATACATCAAAGACACAAACGATGTTTTGATTAAGATTTAACATTTACAATTGGACAATGATATGATTTTAGTCACTTGTGATGTTGAATCATTATATACCTCCATTAGACATCTGGTGGACTTTTTGCCATTAAGAGTTTTTTGTAAATGTCTGACCTTAAGAAAGGTCTTTGTGATGTTTTGGTTGAACTGTTGGAATTTGCTTTAACCCATAATTTATTTTTGTTCCGGGAAGCCATATACCTCCAAGTACAGGGCACTGCAATGGGGGCAGCTTGCCTGCCCTCATATGCTAATCTGTTTTAAGGTCTGTGGGAAAGAAGAATTTTTTGTACAGATCCCATTCCCATGATTTAACGTGTCCAATTCTGGGGGAGATATATTGACAATGTTTTGTTTATTTGGCTGGAAACAGTGGATGATTTGTGTTCTTTTATGTCATCATTGAATAATAATTCATTGAACATTAAATTATCCTACAAATATGGTCAAAATAATATGGATTTTTTTGGACATTAAATTACAGGTTGATGAAGAGGGTTACATCCATTCGGACCTCTTTAGGAAACAGACATCTACAAATTATTTTCTGCATGTATGTTCAGCACATCCCAAATCTCTGATTTGTAATGTTCCGGTTGGACAATTTCTGAGGATTCACAGAATTTGCTCTACCACAGAATTTTTCGAGAAAAGGGCTGAAGAATTGAATACAAGATTTGCGGAAAGATGGTTTCAATGCCAAGATATTCAAAGAGCCGATTATCGAGCCAAGTACATGGATAGAAAAGATCTTTTTAAGAACAAGATTCTCACTCAAGATGGCAAGCAGGTGAGATTTATCACTACTCACAATCAGGGTTGGCAAGGTATAAGAAATGCTTTGAGGAAATATTGTGATATTCTCTGTAGTGATGAGAACTTAATTTATTTTGCCACATATCCCTGCGACCTTATTAATGACCTTATACATGTGGGTCTTACAAACAGAGAATTAAAACGCAGGGTTCGTGAGCATGTTTTAGGTATAATAGAGGCAAAACATAAAGATGATGCAATGAGACTTAAACCAATTCCTAAACATTTTAAATTGGTTCACGATTATGGTGCTACATTGCTGCAAGCATGGGGAATTGACAGAGTTATCATTTCCCCATGGGGGGAAGAATAGATTGGCTCAAAAGGAATCTAAATGGATTTACATTTGAACACAATTTCACCCTATGGTCTTAATGAACAGCTGAGTTTTTGTTTTTGTCCATATTTTGATTAGTATCCTCTGAATATTTATGTATTGTTTTTATTCATATTCATTTTTATTCATTTTTTTATTGGGTTCATTCGTTATTTTTCTTTTTGAGTATATGTCTTTATGTATGTGTAGCAGGGTTTATGTATTGTGATTGTCTTTGATATTTTATTGTTTGTTTGTGTATTTTTTTCAGATTGCTGGCCGTGTTTTTCTATCAATATTGGTTGTCTCCTTGAATGGACTATTATGGGATTCACGTTCCTTGATTACTTTATGTAAAATAATTTTTTATGTAATTAAATATTTGTGTTTTTTTCTTGAGCATGCACAATTAACACTTTGGACAGTTATTGATCACACTATTGTACGGAGTTATTTTTGTATTGGAATACATTGTATTTGAGCATTTTTACATGTAACATTTGCACTTTCACTACTTAATATTTTTTAGTCTGTGTTTTATTTCATTGGTCTTCACATTATTATGAGTGGATTTGTTAGCATAATTTATAAAAATATGTATAAAAATATATATATATTGGTTAATATTTATGTATAGAAAAATATATACGGGTTTATTATTTATATGTGTTTTTTTGTTATTATTTTGTTTTTGCAGAGATCACACATAGTATATTTATGGATACATAGTTTATCATTTACATATTAATTGTCACTATTAGTATTAATTACACACTTATTGAGTATACATTGTTATTTGTAAACACTTTTCACATAATATTATTTATGCATTTTTATGATTAGTTCTAAATAGTTTTAATTGACATACACTAGTATTTTGTATGTATAATCATGTTGATTCATTGCACTTCTATGTTGTCCATTGTTTGGCACCTTTCACTTCACCATTTCTTCTTCCACACATCACATGTCACTTGTTTGTCCATCCGTGGATGTATGCACTGGGTTAGTTGGTGGCTATGTTTGATTGGCAGCAGTGCCGGGACAAGACATTGTGGTCCCCTAGGCACATAAGGCAAATGGCATCACCCCCTTCTTCCCCCTGCATGTGTGTAGTTGAAATTTAAAAATGTCATTAACAAAAGAGACTTATAACAGATTAAAATTGATATCTAAAACTTAAAGTGCCCTTTAGACCTGGTTCACATGTGCATTGTGTTTTTTCACTCTATTCCTCTTAGGACAAAAGTAAAACGGAAAAGAAGAGTCACCCACTGATTTCAACTACCATAGGTATTTAGGCTTTCAGTTTGACTCTGATAAGTCAGATTACATTTTTTTTGCATAAAAAACAATTAAATAGAATGCTGCTATTGTTTCCATGAAAAAAAAGAATCTGATGGCAAAGACCCTTCCATTTTTTTATTTACATTTAAATCAACTGAAAACTAATAAAAAATATATGGGTATTGGTTTGCATCTTTTTTTGTACATTTTTAAATGGATTTGGTATTTTTTTCTGTGCATGCACAGACATATATCAGGCTTTTTTTTTTTTTTTAAATATCTATTTTTAATAGAAACAAACGGAAACAAAAATTTCGGGTTATTTGACAGAGTTGAACAACAGATCATTTAAAAAAAAAATAACAAACAAAAACAGACTGCACATCTGTTTGCATCAGTTAACGGACGTTTTTGGCAATAGATCCTTCTACTTTGAACAGAAAACCAAACTCCGGTGTGCACCATGATATAGTCCCACTCAGTCTCGTTCTAAGGCTGTCTACACTTATTGGGCAAAAAGCTCCAAATCTGTTTCCTTCTCACAGAATGCAGTTTTGTCATGCTTTGTATTTTTGCTGTCGGCCTCATTTTTCAAATTTCTTTATGGGAAAACACGAAAAATCAAGTCGCCAATCAACAATTCAAATCGTCGCCGCCGTAACACAACTCTAGAAAGGGATAAACATTGAATTGTCAGTGTAGACATAGCCTAAGCTTGTTCCTCACACACAGACAGCCTTCCATCACGGAATACAGCTTGTCATCTCACATACAGCCATGCCTCCCCATACACTTGCTACATAGTGAGGGAGCAACAAGGCTTAATGTGGACGGAGGCCAAGACAAACGTAAAGGCACAGCTAGTGTGGGATTGGAGGCACGATGCTTTGTTGGAGGGACCTAAACCACAAAAAGAGCATTTAATGTCATGTAGACAGCCTAATGCTTGGTTCCTCCACACACAGACAGCCTGTGCCTCCTCCACATCACTTGTGCTCCTCCAATCAGCCTGGCCCCTTCACATACAGCCGGCCTCGCATATGTGGAGGAGGCACAGGCTGTATGTGGAGGAGGCACAGGCTATATGTGGAGGAGGCACAGGCTGTATGTGGAGGAGGCACAGGCTGTATGTGGAGGAGGCACAGACTTTATGTGTTGTATAATACGTCAGCGCCAGAAGACAATCGTAGAAAGGACGAGCTGTGGAGACTACAGGTCGTTTTTTCTATTAAGGTCTATGGGGCTGCCTGAACGATCATATTTTCGGCGGTTTTAGAACCCTAAAACCACCAAAAATATGATTGCATTTAATTGCAGTGTAGACATAGCCTAAGGTTTGGTTCCTCCACACACAGACAGCCTGAGCCTCCTCTACGTACAGCCTGTGCCTCTTTCACATACAGCCTATGCCTCCACATATGTGGAGGCGGCACAGACTGTATGTGGAGGGAGGCACAGGCTGTGTGCGTGTGAGGGAGGCACAGGCTGTGTGCGTGTGAGGGAGGCACAGGCTGTGTGTGTGGGGGAGGCACGGGCTGTATGTGGAGGGAGGCACAGGCTGTATGTGGAGGGAGGCACAGGCTGTATGTGGAGGGACGGCCACAGGCTGTATGTCCACTGTAGAGAGGAGGCACAGGCTGTAGTGAGAGCCAGGAGGGAGGCACAGGCTGTATGTGGAGGAGGCACAGGCTATATGTGGAGGAGGCACAGGCTGTATGTGGAGGAGGCACAGACTTTATGTGGAGGAAGGCACAGCCTGTGGTGTGGGTGTGTGGTGCCACAGCACAGGCTGTGTGTGTGTGCAGAGGCCACAGGCGTGTTGTGGGGAGGCACTGGCTGTGTGTGTGGGGGAGGCACAGGCTGTATGTGGAGGAGGCACAGGCTGTATGTGGAGGAGGCACAGGCTGCAGGTGGAGGAGGCACAGGCTGCAGGTGGAGGAGGCACAGACTTTATATGGAGGAAGCACAGGCTGTGTGTGTGTGGAGGCACAGGCTGTGTGTGTGTGGAGGAGGCACAGGCTGTATGTGGAGGGAGGCACAGGCTGTATGTGGCGGAGGCATAGGCTGTGTAGGGGGGGGGGGACCCCAGGGTGTGTGGGAGGGGAGAGGGGCACACTGCCTCAGCAGTCAGCACTTGGCAGCTAGTGCAAGACTGCAATGACCTGATTAACATGAGAGCAGGAAGAGGTTACTGCTCTGCTCTACGAGGGATTAGCTCACCTCTGCTCCTCTTAGGGAGTAATCTGTCACTGTCTGTGACTTTCTTATCTGTTCCCAGGACTTTAGAAGATCACAGTGCTGTCTCCCTCAGCACTGCCAGCAGCAGGGGGATGGCGGTGGCTTCAGTGAGGTGAGTGGCACCTTCTCTGAGCTGACGAGAGAGTGAGGCTCCGCAGAAGAGGGAGCCACGTAACACAGAAGGGGCGTGTGTGAGCAGGGACAGACGGACCAGCAGAGATTGAAAAGGTCAGCCAGCTGCTGCTTGGTTACGTCAGCTACAGCAGCCGACATGATAAATGATTCTCTGTACAAGTCTGCACCCCCTTTCTTCCTAGCAGAGGTGTCGCCCTAGGCGATGGCCTTCCTTTGCCTACCCATCGTCCCGTCCCTGGTCACAGTCTAGTCTTAAGACATAGTATAGTGGTATTATTTTATCACTGTATGGCAATATTATTCCGTCACAGTATAGCAGTGTTCTTAAGTCATAGTATGGTGGTATTATCTTGTCACTGTAAAGGCAATATTATTAAAGGGGTTTTGCCACAATCTGATTTCATACCTCCTGCCTCCAGCTCTTCAGCTCTGTGTGCTTAGAAGGGGGCGTGTGTGATTTGTTTGAATTGACCCAGCAGGATTACATGACCACAACTTTCCTCTCTCTAGAGAAAGAAAGGTCTGTTTATGTAGAAAACTGTAAATAGCTCAGAGGTAAAGCTTTTACTGCACAGCACAAGGGTCCTAGGTTCAAATCCCTGCAGGAACCAAATATGTGGTTTTTCTTCTTCTCTTTATCAATGCGCATACCTCATTGAGGTTTCTTTTTTTATTTATTTGCACTGTTTGACCAATTACTAAGGAGTACAGGGGACAGGAGTAGAAAGACAGCACCTGGAGTTTGAACACTCAGTAGCTGCCTGAGAGGAGAAGTGATGGCTGAGCATGTCTGACCAGGAGTGAGGAGCTCTCAGCCCTGGTCGTATCCCCTGGAGACGAGCTGTAAACAATGGACCACTAAAGGAGCAACTAAAACAAAAATGGTCCAGAATTTTTAATAATGATGAATGGTGAAAATGTTTATTATTTAGTTTGCAAGTTTCCCACATCAATGTTACTTCATGGCAAAACCCTTTAAGTCACAGTATAGCGGCGTTCTTCAGTTGTAGTATGGTGGTATCATCATGTCACTGTATGGCAGTATTATTCAGTCCCATTACAGTGGTATTATCTTGTTACTGTATGGCGGTATTATTCAGTCACAGTATGGGAATGCCACTAAACAACAGGACCTGGCTGTGCTGTAGGCAGTAATAGCAAGTCAAAATCTCAATTTGTAAGCAGAGCTTTAGTGGACCTGGTACACCTATAGAGGCTAACTGAGTATATTTGATGGTAAGCTTTCGAAAGTACTAGCTCTCTTCTTCAGACATGGTGTTAACACCATTTCTGAAGAATAGAGTTAGTATTTTCGAAAGCTTACCATCAAGTACACTCAGTTAGCCTCTAAAAGCTATTGCCTGATTTCTTCACTCTTCTACTACTTTCTAAGGCTAACACTGTACTGTACAACATTATACTACTGGTACACCTGTCTATTATCTGGGCCCAAAGTATCCTTATTCTACACCTTCTCATATCTTCTCCTACATGTAATGGATATTGTGAGGGACACAGAAGGACAATTAACAGATGCCCTCCAACACTAACAGCTGGGTTTAGAAAAAATTACTACTTCTGTGCTGTAGACTAAAGTAAAAACATCTAGGGCCTTTTGCTTCTAATCTGAAAAAAATAAGAGCTGAATTTTTTTTAATCAAATTTAAATACATATGTGATAAAAAAAAAGACTGTGCTCAGTGCCTTGCATCTGTCTCCTCATTTTCTGCTTTTCACATGTCATAGTGTAGCCCAGTTTAGGTATAAAAGGATCCCATTAGCTTTGATGTATCCCATATTTTATCTCATTCACACCTTTTTGCACCCTTTTTTCTTTGTGTGGTATTGCTTGGCTTTTCTTTTAGTATTAACTTAGCGATAGAGAGATTCACTTGAAAAAGGTCCCAAATATTCTTCTCTTACTCCCAGGATAATGCAATCTGAATAAAAAAATAGGCTACATACCTTGATGTACAGCAGACCTGGGCATTGTACATCAAGGTACGATGCCCAGGTCTAGTAATAGTAGCACTGATGGCCCACAACGACCAGATAGTGCTGAGAGGTTGCGGCAGGCCGTCAGCGCTACTATTGGAAGTGGGCAGCGACGCGATTCTCACCGCGCCGCTGCCTCTCCTTGGCGCACAGAGCAATCACTCTGTGTAGCCGAGGAGCTGCCGGAGGAACGTCCCGGCGCTGGCGTCATGACGTTCCTCGGGTAGAAGAGGAAAACGCTGGGCCGGGAAGGAGGCAAGGTGAGCATTAGTGTTTGTTATTTTTAATTTTGGAGAAGAGTGAAGAAATCAGGCGATACCTTTTTCAGGCTAACTGAGTATATTTGATGGTGAGCTTTCGAGAGAACTAGCTCCCTTCTTCAGACATGATGTTATACAAGAAATTGAAAATTCACAGACTTTTTATACACAAAAGACATGGACCTTCAAAGAAACTTCGAATTCTTAACAATAACAAAATGCAATATAAGCAGAAAGTTATTTACAACAGGTCAAGCAGTCAACTATCTGGAAACTTGTGAGGCGTGACAGAGGGGGTCAGTATTTCTGCGTCTTATCTAGCAGCCATCAGGCCGTGATTTGTGACCATCACAGTTCACACATAGTTTGACATAAAACTAGCATGAATATTTAGCCCATTTTGCAGAGTCTGAAATTTTTGCATTAATTTAAATTCCCACTCCTTTCTCTCCCTCTGCGTCTTAAAGTGTCCCATTAAAACCATAATTTTCAGATCTTCAATACAATGGTCATCTCTGGAGAAGTGTTGTGCCACTGGAAGATCAGTTCTGCTGTTATTAATAGTGAATCTATGTGAGTTCATGTGCTGGCTGAGTCTCTGCCCTGTTTCCCCCACATAAAGGCATACACATAATCAGATACACCACATTGCTAGACCTGCAGGAAAATGTCCCCCTAGTTCTGTGCACCTGCTGTGACTGTGGGACAGGTACACTGTCAGCAGTGTGGATGTGTCTGCAGGTATTGCACCTGTTCTGCAGGCAGGGTGAGATGCCATTTTCAGTTGGGGCCTTCAGGGCGCTGCGGACAATAATACGCCACAGGTTTGGTGGATGCGGAAAGGAAAGGAGAGGGGAAACTGGGAATATGTCTTTGAGTCTATTGTCCTTATGTAGCACAGGTTGAAGTTCCTTGGCAAACTTTCGTAGGATCTCCAGCTATGGGTTGTAGGTTACAACTAGGGGCACTCGTTCTTCCTTCTGGGTCTCTTTGTATGTGAGCAGACTGTCTCTGTTGATGGCGGCCGCTTTACTGATTTGATTGTCTGTCACTTTTGGCCTGTATCCCAATTGGAGAAATTTTGACCTCAGATCCAGGAGGTATTTGTCCAGGTCTGTCTTGTTGGAGCAAATACGATTGTACCGTATAGCCTGGCTGTATATAATGGATTGCTTTGTGTGTTCTGGGTGGAAGCTGTCATTCCTGAGGTAGGCCGTTCTGTCTGTGGGTTTGTGGCCCCAACTGAAAATGGCACCTCACCCTGCCTGCAAAACAGGTGCAAGACCTGCAGGCACATCCACACTGCTGACAGTGTACCTGTCCCACAGTCACAGCAGGTGCACAGAACTATGGGGACATTTTCCTGCAGGTCTTGCAATGTGGTGTATCTGATTATGTGTATGCAATGTCCCATCACAGGCCTTTATGTGGGGGAAACAGGGCAGAGACTCAGCCAGCGCATGAACTCACATAGATTCACTATTAATAACAGCAGAACTGATCTTCCAGTGGCACAACACTTCTCCAGAGATGACCATTGTATTGAAGATCTGAAAATTATGGTTTTAATGGGATACTTTAAGACGCAGAGGGAGAGAAAGGAGTGGGAATTTAAATTAATGCAAAAATTTCAGACTCTGCAAAATGGGCTAAATATTCATGCTAGTTTTATGTCAAACTATGTGTGAACTGTGATGGTCACAAATCACGGCCTGATGGCTGCTAGATAAGACGCAGAAATACTGACCCCCTCTGTCACGCCTCACAAGTTTCCAGATAGTTGATTGCTTGACCTGTTGTAAATAACTTTCTGCTTATATTGCATTTTGTTATTGTTAAGAATTCGAAGTTTCTTTGAAGGTCCATGTCTTTTGTGTATAAAAAGTCTGTGAATTTTCAATTTCTTGTATAACATCATGTCTGAAGAAGGGAGCTAGTTCTCTCGAAAGCTCACCATCAAATATACTCAGTTAGCCTGAAAAAGGTATCGCCTGATTTCTTCACTCTTCTACTACTTTCTAAGGCTAACACGGTACAACATTATACTACTTTTAATTTTGGTCATAAAACTATATACCTGCCTGGGGGACATATAACTATCTCTATACCTGCCTGGGGACACCAAACAATAACTATAACTGCGTTGGGGACACCTAACTATCTCTATACCTGCGATGGGGACACCTAACAATCTCTATACCTGCGTTGGGGACACCTAACTATCTCTATACCTGCGTTGGGGACACCTAACTATCTTTATACCTGCCTGGGGGACACCTAACTATCTCTATACCTGCGTTGGGGACACCTAACTATCTCTATACCTGCGTTGGGGACACCTAACTATCTCTATACCTGCCTGGGGGACACCTAACTATCTCTATACCTGTCTGGGGGACATATAACTATCTCTATACCTGCCTGGGGGACACCTAACTATCTCTATACCTGCCTGGGGAACACCTTACTATCTCTATACCTGCCTGGGGGTCACCTAACTATCTCTATACCTGCCTGGGGGACACGTAACTATCTCTAAACCTGCCTGGGGGGACACCTAACTAACTATATACCTGCCTGGGCGACATATAACTATCTCTATACCTGCCTTTGGGGACATATAACTAACTATATACCTGCCTGGGGGACATATAACTATCTCTATACTGCCTGGGGGACATATAACTGTCTATATACCTGCCTGTGGGGAGCTATATCTACTTATATATCTGTCTGTGGGGAGCTATAACTGTCTCTATAACTGCCTGTGGGGAGCTGTATCTATCGTTATACCTGCCTGTGGAGAGCTATATCTACTTATCTACCTGCCTGTGGGGAACTATATCTACTTATATACCTGCCTGTGGGGAGCTATATCTACTTATATACCTGCCTGTGGGGAGCTATATCTACTTATATTGTCTTATAACTTCAAAATCCATATATCACATTTATCACCGGTTAATTTAAATAGGCAATCTATCAGGATCTCCCAAATCCTCTCAATAAGCTTCTCAGTAACTGCAATTGCCAAGCACTCTACAGTGACCCGGTATAGCGTTTTACATACTTTTAGTCGCTCTTGTTCGTCCATCCACTGTACAGCAATTAATTCATTTGTGCAATACAAACATTAACCATTTTTGGTGAAGTATAAAAAGTCCAACCTTGTGTCTTGAAAGCTGATACGGGCGCGAAGCACACTATGGCTTCTGGCGTGTGCTTGCCATAGCTCTCATGCTCGCTAGCACCTGTTGCTACATTTCGGGGTCCGCCCCCTTTGTCAGCAGCAATAGCTCTTGATCACAGCAATATAAAATGGAAACATTTCCAGGGTTTAAAAACAATGACTAGCCAATGAAAATGCTCAATGTGTTATACGTCACTTCCTATAAACCACCTTGAAATTTAAAGGGGCAAGCATAGATATATAGGGAACATATGGAGAAGTTACTTAATAGATATATAACAAATCAGATCTATAATTTAGGCCTTCCAGCGCCCTAGTTCCCAATTTAAGAATCCAATATGCTTCCCTAAATCTGACATTTTGTGCCCAATCCCCGCTGCGATAGGGCTTATCTACCTGTTCAATAGCATAAAATACCAAACTGGAGCAGTCACCTTTATGTAGTTCAGTAAAATGTTTGGCCGCTCCTGACATTTGTACATGATTAATTTTAATACTATAAAGATGTTCAGTTATTCTCGTTTTTAATTTTCTTATCGTGCTACCGATGTATTTCTTATTACACTCTATACATTCTATGGTGTAAATTACATGATGACTATCACAATTAAGGAATTTAAATATTTTATATTCTTTAGTTTCCATTGTGTTTGTGAACACCATAGTTTTTTTAGTCTGTCTGCACAAATTACATCGGACACCTCCACCCGCCTTTCTGTAATGCTGCACTTATGTAAGTTTTCTACAATAAACATATCTCGTTGCAATGTTACCTAGATCCGGATGTCGAGTGCTTTGTTCACTTGGAACGCCAGGTAGAAGCTGCACACGCCTTGCATTTAGTCATTTTAAAATAGACTTATGTGTGCTGCCAGCATTGCTGCAGAGTTGAAAGGGGTGGAGGGTCAGCCTGTCAGTGGTCAGACCATACGCCGCACACTCCATCAAATTGGTCTGCATGGCTGTCATCACAGAAGGAAGCCTCTTCTAAAGATGATGCAAAAGAAAGCCTACAAACAGTTTGTTGAAGACAAGCAGACTAAGGACATGGATTACTGGAACCATGTCATGTAGTTGGATGAGACCAAGATAAACTTATTTGTTTCAGATGGTGTTAATCAAGTGAGAAGTACAAAGAAAAGTGAGCAGTATCCAAAGTGTAATTTACTTTTTTTAGTTTTCTAAAATTGTTTATTTAGACAAATGAACAGATATACAAAAGTATACAGTAGTACAGCACATAAGCACCCTAATATATTACACATGGTCAGGGCCGTTCCTAGGCTAAATCGCACTCAGGGCGAGGTGAAGAAATTTCGCCCCCCCACCCCAGTAACATAATGCGCCACATTGCATCACCATCAACCAAATTTAAAATATACAAAAAGCTTTACCAGAATGTGCTACGTATAAAATGACAAAATAATAGTTATATAGTTACCAAAGAACACCGCTACACCAACCAGAATCCCAGGCAAATAGTGCCCTACTAAGACCATATATCACCAGCACACAGTGATCGACTAATACCCCCACACCCTGACCACATATCCCCACCATATAGTGACTGAATAATGCAAACTGACCATTACTGAATGCAAACCATTATACTACCACTAGTATTACCGGCATACAGTGACCCTACAATGGTGGATACCAGCTGTACACAGGCTCGGTAGACATATAAGCAATTACAGTAAAGTTATATCCAGTGACTTACTAGACGTCTCTGAAGAGTTGATCTCTTTCTCTTCCTTATCTGTTCCAGACCGCCATGACGACTTCTCCTGGCCACAACTCTTCACTGTAGAATTTACAAAACAAACATCTTAGACTACTCACTTTATCAGCACGTCTCTACTAATTCCTATCTCTATACAAACTCCCCATCTATAGCACCTCACATGGTAGCTATGTAGTAGCCTCTGTAGCCAGACAGTAGCTCCCTATAGCCAGGTAGTAGCCTCCTATAGCTAGGTAGATGTCCCTATAGCCAGGTAGTCTTCTCTTATAGCCAAGTAGTAGCCTCCTATAGCAAGATAGTGCCTCCTATAGTCAGGTAGATGCCCCTATAGCCAGGTAGTAGTCCCTTACAGCCAGGTAGATGCCCCTGTCGGCAGGTAGTAGCTAATTTTAAAATAAAAAAAAGTACTCACCTCGCCAGGGTCCCCACGTCCAGCTCCGGGAGCTGCTGAGCAGTGTAAGTGGCATAACGTCATCATGCCGCTTAAACTGTCACACAGCTCCCAGGGATCTACTCGGCCGGCAGAGCTGCCAACCGAGGAGATCCCAGCATCACAGGGGGTGTTGTGAAAGCTGTGCGCCCCCTGCGACGCCGATACATACAGGGGATCCGTCCTGCCTCCTCCTTGTACCAGCAGGCTGCTGACTCTGTGCGGCTTTTATATAACGGCCACGCAGAGTCAGGGGCTATCCCCCTAGGAACAGCCCTGCACATGGTCTATCTAGGATTTAGAAGACACTGGAATTATGCAATATTTCAAGCACAAGATACGGTGTATATGAGCAAATACATCCCCTAAGCATTGGTTGTTATCTTTAACAAGTATTGTAATTGTGCATATTGTAACAGAAGAAAAAAAAAAAGTATTGTGCATAAAGAAGTCAAATGTCATTCAGTAGTTAATAGCAGGTGGCTTGAGCACAGACCATGGAATCTGTTAGAGAGTTAAGCACAATGTAAGCTATAGAAATACTGCGGTATATAAAGAGTCAGATTGATTAATACCGTCTAACATTTAGGGCTATATGTATGAAAACTGTCTAGATCTAGGACTTTCTTTCTTGCCCATAACAGTGAATCAGAGCGCCCCTTTCATTTCATATAGTGCTTTGAAAAAAATTAAAGAGGAGCTCTGATTCGTTGATATGGGCAACAAAGAAAGTCTTAGACCTAGACAGTTTTCACACATGTACCCCTTAGTGTAAATTCAGGCTAGGTCTACATTGCATCGGACAAAAAAAGGCCAAAAGTCAACCATTTTTATCCGATGCCCGACCGCATTTTTTGTCACGTTTTGCGCGAAAACCGCGGTCAGTTCTCTTTTATTTGCCATCTGCCCATACAATTGATTGTATTGGAAGACGAGGAAAAAACGGTTGTAAAATACGCCGGATCCAGAAAACGAGCAGCGGAAAAAATGACCTATGTAGACTAAAGTCGTTTTTTCTATTAAACTCTATGGGCTGGCTGAACGATCATATTTTCAGCGGTTTTCAAATCCTAAAGCCACCGAAAATATGATCGTATTTCATTGCAGTGGAGACATAGCCTTAGACTGGACGGTCTTACACTGCGCTATATTTATTATACGGTTGATAAATCTGGTGCATGTTAGATCTGTCTGCTGTAGTCTATCTTTACACTTTCTATTAGTTGGCTTACTTTATGCCACTAATTCCAGTAAAATTCTTTTATAATTTAAGGTTGTCTGAAGAAGGCTGATGGGGTCTTCAAGGTATAATATAATCTGCATATAGTCCCACCAACTCCACAAGTACACCATTACAGAACTCTTTAATGTGCGGGTTTTTACAGAGGCATTCTTACAGAAAGGGCGTGAAGAAGGGCGGGCACAGGAGATATCCCTGGTGAGTGCCGCGGCAGAGCCATCCATTAGTGCATGCTCAGGAAGTAGGGGTAGGATAAAGGAAACATATCCAAATGATAAAGTTATTAACAAAAACAAAGCCTTCCAATGTGGTACAGCCATTCTATGGAATTAAAGGCTTTTGCCACATCTAGAGAGACTACTAATTTGTTATCCTCATTGTTGTGTTGGGTTTGTATATTTGAATTCTAATGTTTAACTCTAAAGGAAATAACTTTACTATTCATGAAGCCAGTTTAATTATGGTAAATTAGGGATAGGATGACTTGTTGTTAGCCCAGATGATAATATTTTTGGCCAAAAGTTTAATATTGGTCTGTTATAATGAAATAGGACAGTAGGAGTGAGATAACATAAAATCTTACCCCGGCTTAGGGATAACAGTGATGGTAACCTCATACAGCAATGGAGGAAAAGCTTTCACTTCTATCACCCTGGAGAACATGGTGTATGGTGGGGGAACAAAGAATTCAGGATATTTTTTTTATAAAATTCTATGGGAAGCTCACCAGACCTTGGGGATTTACTGCTTTTTTTAGGAAAGCTATAGAATCCTATATTTCAGATTTAGTAATAACACACTGTTCAGCAGTTAACTGGGCCAATGAAATGTTACCCAAAAGTGACCTTGCTGTATCATAGCCAAAAGCAGTATGCAAGCTAAATAAGTCTTTGTAATAGTTTTTAAAGATAACCAAAATCTCAACAGATGAACAAATCACATTTACCTCTGGTGAACTAACCTTTGCTACTACAGGTCATAGACTTATCTCTAGATAGGTATGCCAGGAACTTCCCACTGCAATTGCCCTGTTCACAAATATTTTGTCTTAAGAACAATATTTAATGATTTGCTACCTCTATATGAGCCTCCCTTATTGCTGTTTTTGAAACCAGTTCAGTGAAGTAGGGAAGGTTTCACATACATATCTTTGTCCTGCCTCTAACTCAATTACTCCCAAATATGTGTTCTTTTTCATTGCATTAATCACAAGGAAATTTTCCAAGGTTCTACAGCTTTGAATTTGTCCCACACAACTAGGATGTCTATAGTGGCTGCATTTTCTCTAAATAATCATCTGGTGGTAATGTTAAGCAGTGGGTTCAATCTCTGAAATGCCTGGAGAGTGGTCAGAGACTATGATGGACTCATAGGACTACGTCTGAACAGCGTTTGATCATTTTATTAATGAAATGGATCTATGAGGGGGAGTGTTTATTGAAATGAAATGATTTTGTGTTGTGTCAATGTGTTTTTTATACCACTTAATTTGGTGCTAGTAATGGAGATGTCTGACAGATGCCTCTCCATCGCTATCTCTGGGGCTTGGTGTCAGCCAGCAGTGTTTTTTTTTTATCCCAAAGTTGATACTAATCTACTGTCAAGTACTTTGAAGAGCTGGATAATCATCAGAAGTGGACCCTTTAATGTGAAGGTCTGCCTCTGAGGCAGCTGCAAGCTAGTAAGGATGGGAAGGAATTTGGTGTGCCCTAAAAGAACAACACACAGACATTAATGTCTAGACCACAATCAACAAAAGTAAGTGGACCCCTAAGAGAAAAAGGACAAATAGTGTCCCAAAGTGTCATTAATTTGTATGATCACAATTATTTTTCAGGACTGCCTTAACTCTCTTGGGCATGAAGCTTAATAGGCTGCCACTGGGATCCTCTTCCACTCTTGCCCCATAGATGCTCAATAGGTTTTTGGTCTGGAGACATGCTTAGCCAGTCCAGCACCTTTACCCTCATTTTCTTTACCAAGACAGCGGTCATCTTGGAGGTGTGTTTGGGGTCGTTATGTTGAAAAACTGCTCTGTGGCCTAGTTTCTGAAAGGAGGGTGATCATGCTCTAGTTCAATATCTCACAGTACATGTTGACATTCATGGTTCCCTCAATGAACTCTAGCTGGCCACAGGTGGCTGCACTCATGCAACACCAAACCAAGACACTCCCACCACCATGCTTGACTGTAGGCAAGTCACACACTTGTCTTTGTTTTCCTCACCTGGTTGCTGCCACAGACGTTTAACACCATCTGAACCCACTAGGTTTATCTTAATCTCATCAGACCACAGGACATGGTTCCAGTAATCCATGTCCTTAATCTGCTTATCGTCAGAAAACTGTTTGCGGGCTTCCTTGTGCATCATCTTTAGAAGACACTTTCTGCTGTGATGACAGCCAGGCTGACCCACCATCTCTTTAATCTCTGCAGCAAAGCTGGCAGCACTGATACGTCTACTTTGAAAAGATGATCTCTGGATATGATGCGGAGCACATGCACTCACCTTTTTTGGTCAATCACGGCAAGGTCTGTTCTGAGTGGAACTTGTCTTGTTGAATCACTGTATGGTCTTTGTTACCATGGTCCAGCTCAGTTTCAGGATGTTGGCAATTTTCTTATATCCAAGGCCAATTTTACGTAGAGTAACAAACCTTTTTTTCAGAGCCTTAGACAGTTCATTGCCATGAGGTGCTATGTTGAACTTCCAGTAACCAGTATGAGAGAGTATGAGAGAGATAACACCAAATTGAACACACCTTCTCCCCATTCACACCCGAGACCTTGTAATATTAACAAGGGAGGGAAAATTGCAAATTAGGCACAATCACTCACTTTTGTTGCCAGCAGTTTAGACAATAATGGCTGTGAGTTGAGTTATTTTGTGGATACATTAAATTTACACTGTTATACAAGCTGTACACTGACTATTTTACAGTGTATCAAAGTTTCATATCTTAAGTGTTGTCTCTTGAAAAGATATGATACAATGTTTAGAAAAATGTGAGGGGTGTACTCTCATTTTTGTGACATGCTGTATATAACACAGCTTCTCTCCCTCTATCACAATCTTCTCTCAGATAGGGCAGCATAAAACATGTGACAGGTTTTCTTTGAGTAATGATGAACAGCATGACAGAATCAAAAGTGAAATGTAACTGTCACAGTGTGTATGTTTCAGCAGTGATGACTGTTTCCCATCCAGTCTCCTATAAGGCAGATGCACAAATGGGAACATGTCCCAAAATAGAAAGCAGTCACAAGCAAGAAGCTAGAAAAGATAGAAAACCTCATAAGTCTAGCAAAAGGTGTTCAATCTGTAATAACCTCTTACTGAGTAGTTGTAGAGGAGCAGCCTACTCCATAATCCAAGAACTGGATTGAAGAGTGAGATTCCTAAAAAAGAGAAAAACATAGGATCATGATCTCAGTCCACAATATACAAGTCATAGGTTGAAATAAACGTTAACAAAACATACATAGCTAAACAGAACTACAAAAGAGAAGAATGAGAATAGTACATATCTACAGTTAAACGTGACTATTCTGTCAATTACCAGAAAAATCTAATCCTTTTGCATGTGTAGGCAGCCAGGTTGTGCATGGCGCATAAGTCTATGCTTATCAATGCAATGAAAAAACACTTCCGGTGTTTGAAAGAAGTGGACAGCATGACTGTAGGCCACTAGGCTTGGACGGATAAACCATAGAATTCTTGATATCTAGCTTTCTGAATCTACGCTTGGCAGCTAAAAACTTGGCTCTTTCGTTCTGTACTTGAATGGCAAAACATACACGAAACCTTTGTATTTTGGATTGAAATATGTTTGGTTTCATGTGTAAGACCATGCCTATGTCTCAAAAGTTTAGAAGCTTGGAATGAAAGTTCTAAAGGGTGTTACTGGGGGCCAAGGTGAAGATGGGATCATGTATGCCTATTTAATCACAAAGGTAAGAAAAATTTGTCATGGTCAAAAATGCTGACAAACCCCTTTTCTAGAAAGGATACAAGAGTTTTACCCCTCTGGGAGTCCTACAAAATGCAGATTAGAGAAGTGTTGTTGATTTTCCTGGTCGACCTACTTAGCCATAAGTTAAGTGTACTGCTATTGAAGAGTATGTATATCTCTTGGAAGAGGATTAACCATATCTTCTAGCATAGTGGTATACAACTCTGCCTATCCATTGTTACTTTATCAAACCTGCCTGTAAGAAAGGTGTTGATTTAGATTCTGGCTGGCAGCTGTTCGGTCTCGATCTGTGCAGTCACAGGCAGTATAGTACTAGCAGAGTCCCATGCATGTTGATTTTTGGTACACTTTATGAGCTTTTGCTGCGGGTTGAAAAAAGGGAAGTCCCATTACATAAACTCCTGAAAGAATGTTGTTATAGTTCTTTTTCTTTCAAAGTGCTTCAGGCTCCTTTTCCCTTTTCTTAGATGGCAAAACATCAACCATCAAGGAGCCTCGTACAAGGACACGCCATTTAAGTTTTCTCTAGATAAAGTTGAAATCACCAGGTACCAATATATCTCTTTGAACTGTGCAGTTTATAAGAATTGCAACATGGAATGTTAAAGTTCTACATTCTGCAGGTAAGCACAAGATGCTCTTGCGCCATTTAAAACATCTTAAGGTGGATGCGGTCTTCTTACAGTAGACACATTTACCTGAAGAGGACTACAAATGTATGCAGTGGTTATGGTTGGGTCAAGTTTATGGGCCCCCTGATATAGGCAATAAAGCTGGAGTACTAACCTTAATCAATAAAATATTTCTAGGGCAGGTTACATATCAGGTGCATGACTCTGAAGGAAGATGGAGCATAATAAAATTAAGATAACTGAAGAGGTATTTTCTCTCTACAATATATATGGACCAAACTCTGGGGTTTCCTCTTTCTGAAACAATTTGAACCCCAGATTAGCTGTGGCTTCTGATTTTAAAATAGTAAATTGGGACTTTAATTCAGTTATTTCTCATCTTGAGGACAAGAAATGGGAGACATTACCCAGACAAAATTTACTATAGGGAAAAAATTATTAGCAAAGTTCATAAAAAATTTAGACATATGTTACCCATGGAGAATATTAAATTCAGATGGAAGGGAATTCTCACATTTTTCTCACCATCACAACAGTTGGTCAAGGATTGATTTTGTGTTCATTTCACGTAACCTCCTACCAAGAGCAGAGGAGGTAACAATTAGTGACATGGTCATTTCTGACCACTCCCCTGTCGTACTTACTCTTGCAGATTGATTCCATCATTGCAGTGATTATATATGGAGATTTCCATCGTTTCTTACGAGAGATGAGGAATTTCATTCTATGTTACAGAGCTGGTGTGTCACGTCAAGGGAGGTACAGGGAGCCCTGACTGGAACCCAGCCCACTGTCCCTGCCTGCTTGACATGCTGCCCTAGGCAGCAGAGGGCAACTGGGCGACAGTCCCTGCACTGCTAGAGTGCTGGGGCCCTCAGGAGGAAGAATAGTCAGACAGTCCGGGTCAATATCAAATCAGGAATGCAAAGCACAAATCAGAACCAGAGGGATAAACGTAAACAAGCCGAGGTCAAACACAAACGGGAGCGAGGTACAAAATCAGAAGACAAGCCGGGGTCAGGGGAACAAGCCGAGGTCAGGTACACAGAGAAGCAAATACAAGATACAAAACAAGTAATAAGGCAGCCAGGAGAATATCGCAGGCACAGCACTCAGTTTGCAGGGAGTTTAAATGTGATTCCCGGATACCACCCCTGTATCTGAATGGAGCGGCCTCCGGGTCCTCCCATTGGTTGGTGCGACACGCCCCCTGTCCAGAGTGGCTGGGCCTCTGTCACTCACAGAGCTGCCAGCAGAATGTGTATCAGGGTGGGGTCGCTGATCAGCTGCTGCAGAACATTGCTCCCTGCAAACCGAGCGCTGTCCAGCCCTGACATGGTGGCTTGAATTTCAGACAAACAATGCAAGTCACGAAGACTCACCCCAACTGTTTTGGGACACGGCAAAGGTAGTGTTAAATGGCAAACTAATATCCCATATCTCTAGATTTAAAAAATCACTACACAATAAAATTGACTCTCTGAGTAATAATCTTCGGGAGGCATACACTACATTTGTTACTAATCCTTACAAGGAAAATAAATCTAGATGCACTTTAACTAAACAATCGTATGATTCTTGGATCAAAAAAAGAGAGCATATTAAAAGATCGCAAGCTGAAGCTAGGTTATTTCGCTTCGGTAATAAACAGGAGATTATTGGCGAAATGTACGATAGGTCCAGACCCACCAGCTACTTTACCTTTTCTAAAAGACCGTAATGGAATCCTCAGAAGAAAAGGGGAAAATGTCACTGATATTCTCAGAGCCTTTTGCCATCAGCTGTACTCAGATGAGCAGTTAGATTATCATATTTCTAAGGCATGGTTAAAGCAAATAGATCTTCCGCACCTCTCAGAAGATGAGATAACAGCATTAGGTGCACTTCTAACCAATTCCTAGAATTGGCAAAACTTAAAAACAACAAATCACTGGGTATGGATGGATATACAGGGTATTTTTTTAAACCCTAAAATCCCAGATACCACCCACCTTGACAAGTTTATATAATTCTTACCTGACAGGGAAACTCATCCCAAAATCCATGAACAGAGCTCATATCAAAATTCTACCAAAAGCTGGGTAGGACCCCACCCTTGCATCCTCATACCGCCCATTTCATTGATTAATGTAAACCTTAAATTATTAGCAGAAATTATGGCTGACAGTCTAGCTTCCCTTTTCCCCAAACCTATTGGTACCCATCAAGTCGGATTTGTGCAGGGGCGCTTAGCAGTCACCAACATCATAGTTACATAGTGAGTAAACCTATAAATACTAGGACCAATCAAATAGAATGGATACCATAAATGCAGAAAAACACCAAAAAAGATTGTATCCAATACAATAATGTAAGAATATAAAAACAATACTTTATTAAATCATATTATGATCAATTAAAAAATGTATAAATAACAGACAATATCACACCCAAATAGAAATACCCAGCTTATCCTACTGAAACATACCACTATACATCATATAGGTGATACTAGTATCACAACATCATATAAAGAAGTACAAAAACATCAACTGTATACATCACCAAGGGTGGGAGAATTTGCTGACCCTTGGTGATGTACTTTCTTACTTATAATTACCTGGGCAAGACTTGGAGCCTTTTTTGAAAATGGGAACTACATTTGCCTTGCACCAATCTTCTGGCACTATACCAGAGAATCACTAAGGGCGACATGTATGAAAGGGCTCTTCGCTTGTTTTTTTTTAGTAACCGGCGCCTCCCCGGTCTGAATCCGCTGTCGAACGCAGGGATGCGTTGTTAGGCGCAGCGTTCGCCACTTTCAGCTGCGCCCCGCATGAAGGGGCGGGCAATGGGCGCGGTGTGGGCGCGGTGTAGGCGTTCCGGGGCGGGGCGCTCGAAAACTCCGAGGCATGTACGATCGCGAGTCGGCAAAGTGCGTCGCATTGCAGCGCTCGGCAGCTCCGACAGGCAGACCTGGTTGATTCTGGTCTAAATGCTCCGGCGGAGGCGAAGTGAACCGAGAACGGAACATGAGAGGAAACATATAGAAGATCACAAGAGAAATTCTCGGCTCTCAGCTCCGTGCGGCATGGAAGTATGATTCCCCAAAAAAAATCGCCTTTATAAAGGCGTAAAACATTATCAGAAAAAGAGCTCAAACCCTCAAAAAATAAAAAAATACTTAAATAAAATCACTTTCCAAAAATCTGAAGGCGCTACATCAAGAATTAAGGAAATCTTGGAAATTGCCGGAAAGTACATAATTCAAATTCTGTAAGCGCCTTCCATTGGTCGGCATAACAGCCAATACAGAATAGGAGCGACAGTGAACCATTAAAACCTAGGAAAGTATGACCAATCAAATCAAAGGCGGGACAGTTCAAAATAACAGTAAAAATGCAAAAAGAGCTGATTGGTTGAGCTAGCGGAGCTGGCTATCTCGTCCATTCAGAATCGGAGCGACAGGGACCCATTCTAAACCTATGGAAAGTTTTGACCAATCAAAATTAACAAAGGCGACAGTCAAAATACAGTAAAAATGCAGAAAAGAGCTGATATGGCTGAGCTAGCGGGGGCTTTCTATCCCGTCCAATCAGAGCGCGAGCTACTTGTCCCATTGTAGTCATGGAGAGATCGGCGCAATGCAAATCTCGCTCTCAGCCCGGTGGGCCATAGGAGTAAGATAAAAAAAAATCAAATTTTTATTAAGTGTAAAAGATAATCTGTAAAAGAGCTGAAACCTTCTATAAACAAAAATCAATTAAATCCCGAACAACGCATTGTTCGCGAGACCAGGCGCTACATAAGGAATTCCGATATAGAGAATTGCCGGAAATACAGTAATCAAATGGTTTAAGCTCTTTTTTTTTTCTCTTGGTCGGCATAAACCAGCCCAGTCAGAATAGGAGTCGAACAGGGACCCATTCTAACCTATGGAGAAATATAGACCAATCAAAATCAAAGGCGGGACAGTTCAAAAAACTGTAAAAATACAGAAAAGAGCTGATTGGTTGAACTAGCGGGGGCTTGGCTATCCCGGCCAATCAGAGCGCGAGCTACTTGTCCCGTTTTGAGTGGGGGGGGGATTAATATTGGTAGTCCTATGGAGAGATCGCGCAATGAAATCCGCTCTCAGCGCCGTGTGGCATGGAGTAAGATAAAAAAAAATCATTTTTATTAAGTGTAAAAGATAATCTGTAAAAGAGCTGAAACCTTCTATAAACAAAAATCAATTAAATCCCGAACAACGCATTTGTCGCCGAGACCGGCGCTACATAAGGAATTGCGATATAGAGAATTGCCGGGAAATACAGTAATTCAAATTGTTTAAGCTCTTCTCATTGGTCGGCATAAACCAGCCAATCAGAATAGAGCGACAGGGACCCATTCAACCTATGGAGAAATATAGACCCAATCAAAATCAAAGGCGGGACAGTTCAATACAGTAAAATACAGAAAAGAGCAGATTGTGGTGAACTAGCGGGGGCTTGGCTATCCCAGCCCACTCAGAGCGCGCGCTACTTGTCCCAATTGTATCAATGGAGAGATCGGCGCAATGCATTCTCGGCTCTCAGCCCGTGTGCGGCTTGGAGTATAATATTAAAAAATCATTTTTATTTAGTGTAAAAAATATTCTCTGAAAAAGAGCTCAAACCTTTTTATAAACATACATAAATAAAATCCCTAAGAACGCGTTTTCGCCGAGACCGGCCTCAATTGGTAATTGGGATATTCGAAATGCCGAAATACAAGTAATCAAATTCTGTAACGATTTCTCATTGGGTCGACATAAATCAAACAATCAGAATAGAACGCCAGTGTCCCATTAAAATCTATGGAGAACTATTGAATGTGTTGAAGCGATAACGTTTGGCCATCGACATCGTCGATGGTCGATAGTCCGACCATCATCGACAAGGTAGTCTATGGTCGATAGCAATTATGATGGATGACCATTAAAGTACAATGGGAGAGAGCAACAACACCTTCATTCTTACACACCCAACGGGCTGGAGAAGCTGGAATTAAAATCCCAACAGTCAAATGGAACATGCTCATCTTAGGCAACACCTTAGTTATAAAAGCCACAGAAAAAAAATCACCAGACCATTCACTATCCTGTCTTGTACCACAGCATACCCTTAACCTGCATGACCACAATTAAAAAGTGCCAGAAGGCAGTATTATTTTAACCTCTTTTACTTGAACTAGACATTGAATATCCCTGTCCTGAACGCAGCATGAGCCCCAAACCTCATGACCCCAGATTAAAAAAGTGCCGAAAAAGGTGTCTTTCAACCACCATTTATAGTTTCACTGGACATTGACTATACCTGTCCCTGGGCCACAGCATGACCCCAAACCTGCATGACCCCCATATTAAAAAGATGCCGGAAAAAAGAGTCTTTCAACCACCCCATTTTAGTTTCACTGGACATTGACTACCCTGTCCTGGGCCACAGCAGAGCCCCAAACCTGCATGACCTCAGAATAAAAAGTGCCGGAAAAAAGGAGTCTTTCAACCACCTTTTAGTTTCACTGGACATAATCTGTCCCCTGCTGGTACGCTGCCCCTCCATAAGTGCGGACCAATTGAGCTTCACTGGAAATACTGGTGGTTAACGCTCCTGTTCCCACCCAGGTCCCTTTTTCTTGGCATTCTTTTTCCATTTTAACTCAACGTGCTGGAGGAAATGTTCTCTGTTCTTTGTTCACTGTCCGTGCACCATACTCCATGTCCACTGAATATCCTACATCTGTCAAGTCCTATCTGTACCTCCCTTGTACAATTCAGGAGGAATTTTTTTACAGCTTTTTTTTTATTTTTGTACATGCAAGTTTTTTAGTAGTTTAATTCTAGAAAACACATTTTTTAAAAATAGGATGGAATCCACCATGTCCTTTTGTATTCTCTTTTAATTGTATTTAAATGGGGGTTGTCTCAATACAGGGATTGATAGCTATGTTAAAGATCTGCAAAAACAAGTCATATTTGCAATATGTGTCCATTAACAAGTTGTCCTACCTATTCCTGATTCTGACAGCACCGATCACCCTTGACCACTCTTGACAATTGAGAGGAACTAAATGACATTAGAAACACATTTTTTTATAATAGTAACCTGTAGTATAAGCTGCAAGTCACAGCAAAATGCCCCCAAAATTCAAAACATACCCATGACACTTTTGACAATTGTGAAGAACAAATGTCTTTTTAGAACCAACATTTCTTATATAGGGACCTGTAGTATAGCGCATGTCACAGCAAAATGCCCCCAAAAATTCAAAACATGACCCATAGCCACTTTTGACAATTGTGAAAGAACAAATGTCTGTTATGTAACAAAATTTTTTTTATAATAGGACCTGTAGTATTTGCTGCATTTCAAAGCAGCATGACCCAAAATAATTAATAAAATGACTTCTCACCACTATTAATAAAAATTGTGAGGGAGGAAATGCCACTTAAGAAGCCACATTACTGTTCGGCAAAGGACCATACTATTGCTGTATCGTCACAGCAACATGACCCAGAAAAATTATAAATATGACTTCTCAGCCACTAATTAAAAATTGTGAGGAGAAATGCACTTAGAAGCCACATTTTGTCCAAAGGACCATAATTATAGCTGTATCTCACCAGCAACCATGACCTCAAAACCATTGACAAAGCGAGAACTTCTTAAGATAAAGTGAGTAAAATGGTAATACGGTTTGTCATGAAACCTTGCTGTCTTTTACAGTCTCCTCACAGCAAAATGAAACAGTTGGGAACTGAGAATTAAAATAGCAGTGAGAGAAATGATCAATTTAAAAAAAAGTTGTAAGAGGACCATATCTGTTTGAAAGGAATGTGAAGTAACCGCAAACTAAATCGTGACCACGGCAATTGGGCCACAACACAGAGACTCCATGCCTGATTTTCATCTGATGAAATCAAACGAAAAAAATTTTCCCCCCCCCAACATTATCTATGTAAAGCTGGATGCGTTTTGTCTGTTATGACTCCTCCCAGCTGTGCTGAAATGGCCGCTCAGAATGACGCTGACTGCTGGGCAGGACATACACCTCTATGGCGTGACGAGCCCAGCACGGCCCTTCGTCCATTTTTTGGATACCCAAAGTCTAATTAGGTCCGGAACACATACTAAAAACACATATATGTGTGAGACGCAGATAGTCGTGCCACCATGATCTTAAGGTGGTCATCTGTGTGTTGATTGTGCCCTGCATTGCATGCGTTGGTAAGGTGGTAAATAAAATTGCCAGAGGTCACCCATTAGGCCTTCTGCCACCTTGCCTGCTGCTGCTGCTGCCGCAATGGCTACTTGGAACTCACTGCTGTCACGTCGCTGATGTTGTTTCCACCGTGACATTTGAAGAAACGTGAAGCAGACGCAACAGATGTCTCCTGATGATCAATCAGCAAGGTCTCCATTTCCTGCATTTTACTCTCTATTTGGGTGGGTGGAAGGAAAGTGCTGAGTTTTGTTTTGTACCGGGATCCAGGAGGGTGGCCACCCAGTAACTGTTGTTCATTTTGATGGCCTTAATGCGAGGATCATGTTGGAGGAAATGGAGCATCCAAGCACTCATGTGAGAGATGGAGCCTTGATTTCCCAAGCCTCATGGTCGAGGGGCACTAGCAAACTGATCTTCCTCATCTTCCTCCTCCGCCTCAAATTCGCGCCAACCTCTTTCCAAGGCAGGGACGTCGGTAACGTCGGTGTCTAGGAATACCTCCTCCTCCTCCTCCGCTGCCTCCGGCACAGCTTCAACACAGCCCTGACTTGCCTGAGATGATGCACCCTGAGAGCTGATGCGCCACCTTGCACTAGCCCTGGACCCCGAACCACTGCCTAATGAAGACCGATGAAATTGTGAAACTGTCGGGCCTTGTGGATTTGACGGAGAGAAAGGCTCCGTGTCCGCATCTGTGTCCGTCTCCTCCTCCGTCGCTGGCGGGACCTGTTGTTTCAGAGTGTCCAACGATCGTTCCAGAACTAAGATCACCACAATGCTCATGCTGACAAGGGCATTGTCCGCACTGACCATTTTGGTGGCTTCTTCAAAACTGGCAAGGATGGTGCAGAGCTCTTTCACCTGCCTCCACTCTCGGTGGCTCAACACCCCGAGGTCCGCACCGCTGCTTGTCAGGCCATGTGTCACTTCGTACTGCGTAATGGCATTGCGCTGCTGCCACAATCGCTGGAGCATGTGGAGGGTGGAATTCCAGCGTGTTGCCACGTCAACAATGAGACGGTTGACGGGGAGGCCGAGCTGACGCTGCAACGCAGCCAGGCGGGACGAAGCAGGGTGCGAACGGCGGAAGTGCGAACTTAGACTTCGAGCCTTCCTCAGCAGGCAGTCCAGACCCGGGTAGCTCTTTAGAAATTTCTGGACGACAAGGTTCATGACATGTGCCAGGCAAGGGATGTGCTCCAGCCTACCGATCTTAAGGGCGGCCAGCAGATTTCGCCCGTTATCGCACACCACCTTGCCTGGCACAAGGTTCTTGGCACCCAGCCAGCGCTCGGTCTCGTTGCGGAGAGCCGTCCACAGCTCCTGACCTGTGTGTGGACGGTCTCCAAGACAGATTAATTTCAACACGGCCTGGTTTCTCTGGGCACGTGATGCCACCAGAGGACCTTGGGGGAAAGAACCCTGCACCATCCCTGCGGTTTTGAAGAGCGTGCGCCGAGCCTGAGAGCCACCGTCACCCCCAGAGACATCCACCCAGCTCACCCAGTGAGCTGTCACAGAGATATAGCGGCCTTGGCCGTGCTTACTAGTCCATGTGTCGGTGGTCAGATGGACTTTTCCGGCCACAGATGCAGACAACGCGCTTGAAATTTTAGATGACACGTGGCTGGCCAGGGCAGGGACGGCTTTTCTGGCAAAGAAATGCCTGCTCGGCATCTGGTATTGGGGGCAGGCAAGGGCCATGACGTGGCGGAACCCATCTGTGTCCACCCGACGGAAAGGCAACATTTCCAAGGCCAAAAGCCTGGCAATGCCGACATTCAGGCTTTTGGCTTTGGGATGGTTTGGGTTAAAGTGTTTCTTCTGCTCCCAAACCTGGAAGACAGAAGGCTGGCTGCTAGACTGGCCGCTGTACGGCGTGCAGGTCGTCAAACTGGCGGAAGGAGAAGGGTAGGATGGGTCTCTGGTGGTGCTGGTGGTACTCGGGCGACGGTGGAGGCTGAAGCGGAGGCTGATCCCTGATCATGACTCTGAGAGACATGGGCAGCTGAGGAACGCTTGGTGGTGGCGAGGAGGAGGAGGCGGAGACAGAGGGTGTGACAGTGGTTGGAGGCCCGGCGTCGTCTGGCCTTTTTTGGCCAAGAGTTGCCTCCATTTCAACTCATGCATTCGCTGCATGTGACTAGACATGTTGGTGGTGGTTAACCACCTAAGGTTCTTGCCTCTACTTATACTTACAAAAGCGGCATATGACATCGCTGGGTGAATCAGAGGCTTGCTCAAAGAAGGCCCAGGCTTGAGAGGTCCTGGACCTTTTTGACGGCGATAAGCGAGGAGCGGGGTTTGCGCTGACCGTGGCTGGCGGAATCATATCAGCGGACTTCTGCGACCGCCCTCTCCCTTTTTGAGGCGGAACCCGTACTGACACTACCCCATCGTCTTCCTCCTCGTCCAGTGATGAAGCGCTCGCAAGCAAATTCTGCTGAAAAGACCACGTTGGATCCGCAATGTCGTCATCATCATCATCAACACAGGTGACTTCGTCGTCCTGACATTCTGCATCCAGGAGCTGCGGGCTACAAGCAAGAGGGACTGCAAGGCGTTGCCGACCGCCCGGGATTTTTGCCGATTGACCGGCTTCCTTCTCCTCCTCTGATGGCATCAGTAACTGGGCGTCAGAGCAGAGAAAATCATCCTCTTTGGCCTCTTGATCTTTTAACATGCCTTCTGACCCCAACCGCATTTTGTCATCAAAGAGGTCTTCAGAAAATGGATTATCCACAGTGGTGGGTACACGAGTTGACATTTGGGCTGCTTCATGTTGGACGGATGCTGATGATGCTGATGACGACATTTGTGGCCGTGACTGGGAGGACGAGGAGGTAAGACTGCTGGATGCAGGTTGCATTAACCACTGAAGAGCAGATTGGCGACGCTGTTCGTTACTGAGATTCACAGGGCCCTGACCCAGCGATGACAGGCCTGACGGTCCTGCAACTGACGATCCGCTGGCATGCGTGTTGTCGCCAGCACTGGAAGGAGCACCTTCTCTCGTACCTCTACCTCCATGTCCTACCCCCCTCTTTGCTCGCTTACCACCTGAATTTCGCTCCATGTTCAGAAATATAAAAATTTGAGAAGGTATGGAAGAGTTTTGGAAAGTCTCTTATTAAAAGACGGCAAATCACAGCTATTCTCAAATCCCTCAAATCAAAACAAAATTGCTGGATTCAAATTTAACTGCAAAGTAGATCTATCAACAAAGCTTGACTGACCAAAAGTGAAAAAAACACCTGTCTGAAATGTATACGGATATTAAAAGGTATTTTTGGCACCTTTCAATTCACCTGTGGTGACTACAAAATTGCTGTATTCAAATTTAACTGCAAAGTAGATCTATCAACAAAGCTGGCCTGCGCCAAAAGTGAAAAAATACGTATCTGAAATGTATTCGGATAATAAAAGGTCTTTTTGGCACCTTTCAATTCACCTGTGGTGACTACAAAATTGCTGATTCAAATTTAACTGCAAGGTGCTCATCAACAAAGCTTGTACTGCGCCAAAGTGAAAAAAACACGTATCTGTAATGTATTCGGATAATAAAAGGTATTTTTTGGCACCTTTCAATTCACCTGTGGTGACTACAAAATTGCTGTATTCACATTTAAGTGCAAGGTGCCTCAATGAACAAAGCTGTAGTGCGCCAAAGTGAAAAAACACGTATCTGAAATGTATTCGGATAATAAAAGGTATTTTTGGCACCTATCAATTCACCTGTGGGGTTTACTACAAAATTGCTGTATTCACATTTAAGTGCAAGTGCCTAAATGAACAAACCCTTTAGGCTCCAAAGTGAAAAAAAAACTTATCCTAAAAATTTTTTCGATAATAAAAGGGTTTTTTTTGGACACCTTTCAATTCCCCTTTGTGGGGGAATACAAAATTGCTGAAATTCACTTTTAAACCCTGCAAAGTACTCTATCAAAAAGCCTTTTAGGCCCCAAAAATGAAAAAAAAAACGTATCTGAAAAATGTTTTTGGTTTTTTTAAGAAAAAAAAGGGTTTTTTTTGGCCCCTTTTCCCAATTCACCTGTGGTGACTAAAAAATTTGCTGTTTTAAAAATTTTTTTTAAAATTTGGCCAAAGTAGATCAAACAAAAAGGGCCTGGCCCTGCCCAAAGTGAAAAAACACTTATCTGAAATGTATTGGGATAAAAAAAAGGTTTTTTTTTGACCCCCCTTTTCAACACCTTGGTGACTAAAAAAAGCTGTATTCACTTTTAACTGCAAAGTAGTTTCTATAAAAACAAAGCTGTAGTGCGCCAAAGTGAAAAAAACCCGTACCCGAAATGTATTCGGTGGGAAAAAGGTATTTTTTGGCACCTTTCAATTCCCCCTTGGGGTAAACTACAAAATTGTTTGTTTTTAAAAATTTTTTAAACTGAAAAAAGTAGATCTATCAAAAAAAGGGGCCTTTGCCCAAAGTGAAAAAACACAAATTCTGAAATGTTTTTCGGATAATAAAAGGTTTTTTTTGGCACCTTTAAATTTCACCTGGGGTGACACAAAATTGCTTTATTCACATTTAACTGCAAAGTACTCTATCAACAAAGCTGAACTGCCCCAAAAGGGGAAAGAAAAAACACGTACCCTAAAAATGTATTTGGGGATAATAAAAGGAAATTTTTTGGCACCTATCAATTCCCCTTTGGGGGTGACCTACAAAATTCTGTATTCACATTTTAAGGCATGGTGCCTCAATGAAAAAAAGCTTTAGTGCGCCAAAGTGAAAAAACACGTATCTGAAATGTATTCGGATAATAAAAGGTATTTATTCACCTTTCAATTCCCTGGGTTAAAACTAAAAAAATTGCTGAATTCACATTTAACTGCAAAGTAGTTTCTATCAACAAAGCTGTATTTGCCCCCAAAGAGAAAAAAAAACGTATCTGAAATGTTTTCCCGGAAATAAAAGGTATTTTTGGCACCATTTAAATTTCCCCTTTGTGGTGACTAAAAAAATTGCTGTATTCACTTTTTAAGTGCAAGGTGCCCTCAATGAACAAAACCTGAAAGTGCCCCAAAAAGTAAAAAACCCCGTATCTAAAATGTATTGGGATAATAAAAGGTATTTTTGGGCACCTATCAATTCACCTTGGGTGACACAAAAATTGTTTGAAATTCCACATTTAAGTGCAGGTGCCCAATGAACAAAGCTGTATTTGGGCCAAAGGGTGAAAAAAAAAAACTTTATCTAAAAATGTTTTTCAAAAAATAAAAGGATTTATGGCCCCTTTTCAATTCACCGTGGGCCTAAAAAAATTGCTGTTTTCCCAAAATTTTTAACTGCAAAAAAGCTCTATCAAAAAAAGCTGTACAAGGCCCCAAAAGTAAAAAAACCATTTATCTGAAATGTTTTCCCGGATAAAAAAGGGGTTTTTTTTTGCCCCAAATAAATTTCCCCTTTTGGGGTGACAAACAAAATTGCTGAAATTCACTTTTTAATTTCAATAACCCAAAGCTGTAGTGCCCCAAAAGTGAAAAAACCGTATCAAAAATTTTATTCGGATAATAAAAGTTTTTTTTTGGCCCTTTCAATTCACCTTTTGGTACTACAAAAATTTGCTGTTTTCAAATTTAAGTGCAAAGGGCCTCAAGAAAAAGTTTAGTGCCCCAAAAGGGTGAAAAAACACGTATCTGAGATGAAATTCGGTAAATAATAAAAGGTTTTTTTTGGAAACCTATCAATTCACCTGGGGGTGACTAAAAAAATTGCTGTTTCAAAATTTAACTGAAAATTACTCTTTTAAAACAAAGCTGAAACGCCCCAAAAGGGTGAAAAAACACGTATCTGAAATGTTTTCCCCAGATAAAAAAAAAAAATTTTTTGGCCCCCCTTTTAAAATTCCCCCTGGGGTACTACAAAATTGCTGTATCCACTTTTTAACGCAAAGTAGCTCTATAAAACAAAGCTGTACGGGCGCCATGGTGAAAAAACATTTTCAAAATGTTTTGGGAAATAAAAAAAGGGTTTTTTTTTTGGGCCCCTATAAAATTAAACCTGTGGGCCCTCCCAAAAATTGCTGTATTCAAATTTAAAAACTCAAAGTAAAATCTATAAACAAAGCGGGCCTTTCCCCAAAGGGGAAAAAAAAACCACGTATCTGAAAAAAATTGGGGATAAAAAAGGGTATTTTTGGCCCCTTTCAATTCACCTGTGGTGACTAAAAATTGCTGTATTCACTTTTTAAATTGCAAGGGCCTCAATGAACAAAGTTTTAAAGTGCGCCAAATTTAAAAAACCCGAAACGAAATGTTTCGGATAATAAAAGGGGTTTTTTTTTGGGCACCAAACCCAACCTTTGCTGATTTGGCAAAATTCCCGGGTTTCAAATTTTTAAACTGCAAGGTGGCAATTTATAAACCAAAGCGGGAAAGGGGCCCCAATTTGAAAAAAAAAACCAATCTAAAAAGGGAAAATACTGAAAAAAAAAGTGGAGTTTTGGGAAACCTAACAAAGAGCCCGGGCAGTTACTAGAAAAATGTGTATCCAAATATAAGTTCAGGCTCCCAAAATTTCCGGGAAAAAATTTCAATAGAAAACTGTTAATAATAAAGCTATTGCAGTGCAATTCAAAACAAAGGGGCCAAATGAAATAAAGGGCCGCCGGGTCGGGGGCGCCGTTTTTCCGCCATTTTCCCGGGGAAATTTCTGCGCCAAATTTTTATGTCGGGGAGGGGGCCGCGCTAAAACATATCAAAAAAAGGGTTCCCCCGCGCCTAAACCCAACGTGTCGGGCGCAGTGCGGGAAGGGGCGAAGTGGGGGCCTTTTGGGTTTTGGAGATTGTCCGCCGAGGTAGGCGATCATACTTTGGGGGGGAAAGTCCGCTGCCCCTTTCGCTAGTGGGGGGGGCACATGGGGGCCCAGGGGCCTTTTGCGGCGCTGCGCCGAAGTTTCCCGCCGCCGGGGGAAGTGCCCTCATAAAAGCGGGGAAAAGTCCGCCTCCCCCCATGTGGGGGGCGCAGTGCGGGATTTAGGCGCCGTGCGGGACTGCGCCGAAAATCTTTTTCCGAGGGCAAGAAAAGGCTGGAGCGGCGAGAGGGCCTTCCACATGTCGGTCCCGGAGTATAAATCCAAAATTGCCTTTAAAAAGGGCTTTTTACATTTCAGGAAAAGAGCTGAAACTTTAAAAAATAAAAATTACATAAAACAAAATCACTTTCCAATATCCAAAATTCAAGAATTGGGGATATTGGAAATGGCCGGGAAATAAAAGAAATTTAAAATTCTGAAACCTATTTTTCATTGGTCCGCCAGAAACCCCCCAATCAGGGTAGAGCACACTGGAAAATATTAAAACCTATGGGGGAAAGGGTTTACCAAAAACAAATCTACGGGGGGACAATTTTAAAATACAGTAAAAAAGGGGGAAAAAACCCGCTGAAATTTGGCCCGAGATAAAAGGGGCCCTTGGGGAATTTTCCCGCCAATCAAATAGGAGCGACAAAGTCCCCCTTTTTTAAGGCTATGGAAATTTTTAAACCCAAACAAATACGAGCGAACAAAGGGTTTTTTCCCATTCTAGCCTATGGGGGAAGTTTACCCAATCAAAAATTTCCCCGGCGGACTGGGTTCAAAATAACAGTAAAAAAACAAAAAAAAAACTGATTGGGCCTGAGAAAAACGGGACTTTGGGTATCTCCCGCCAAACAAGCCCCCAAACCCACTTTTTCCCCCCTTATAGTCCCATGGAAGATGGGGGCCAAAAGAAAAATCCGCCGCTTTAGCGCCGTGCGCCATGAAGTGTTAATTTCCCAAAAATTATTTTGTAATTTCATTTGAAACATTCTCAGCTAAATAGCAAACCCTTCTTTAGCAATAAACATTCCAAAACAAAGAACAACGCGTTTTTGGCGCAACCGGGGATACATAGGGGGAAATTGGGAATAGAGAAATTGCCGGGAAATACATTAATTTTCCCAAAATTTTTAAGGGTTTTCTCATTGGGGGGCATAAACCCGGGCCCAAACAGAAAAGGAAACGACAATTTTCCCATTATACCTAAAGGAGGAAATTGACCAAACAGAATAGGAGCGACAGGGGGGCCCAATTTTATCCCAAAGGAGAAAAATGGACCAATCAATTCCCCAAAGGGGGGACAGTTTTAAAATAAAAGTAAAAAAAGGGAGAAACGAGCGAATTTGGTTTAAGCAGCGGGGGGTCCCTCCCGCCTTTTGCCAAACAGACCCTGACTTCTTTCCCCATTTGAGTTCAAAGGGGAAAACGAAATTTAAAAGAGGGGCCGTAATTTGGAACCCAAAGGGAGAATCGAGCGAACCCCTCCTATTGGGGTTTTCTAAAAGGGGTTTTGGGTTTTAAAAATGACATTGGGTGAAAACAAATTATAACACTACAGAAGTTTGCCTGTGTTTAACTTTATTTTTTTAAATTTTTTTCCCGGCCGGGGGGATTTTGATTTTTGGTTTTAATTTTTTTTTACCCAAAAAATCCTTTTTAATGGGTTTTAATGGTTTGCCCTTCGGGCACCGGATTCCTGGGGTTGGGCCCCCGTTCTGGGCCCCGACCCTAAAATTTAGAAAAGGTTTTCAGATTTTTGTTTAACCTGTCTTTCCCCGGGCCCCCCTTTGAAATATTTTATTTTTTTGATAAAAGGGGGCCCCGTTTCCCAGAGGTTTTTGGAAAAGGAATTTTGGTTTTTTTTTTTATTAGTGTTTAAAATTTTTTTCTTTGGCAAACCCCCCCTCTTCTTCCCCTTTTTATATCCCCGCCTTTTTTTTATTTTTAAAAGGCCGGAAATTTTTTCCCTTTAAAAATTTTTTTAAAAACCTCCCCTGCTTGCCGGGAGGGGGAACCCCCAAAGAAATTTCTGTCCGATTCTTCCCAACCCCCCTTCCCAAACCCCCACGTTTTTTTTCCCCCGGATTTTTTGCTTATTTTTAACAAAAACGCCCCCTTTCGCCCCAGGATAAATTTTTTTTAAAAACCAAAAAAAAACCCCTTTTTGGTTTCCCGCCTTTGTTCCGGGAAAAAATGGCGGAAAAAGCCCCCCGAAATTTTTTTTGGGAAGGCCCCCGGGGGATTTTTGGTTTTTTCAGCATTTTGGGGGTTTTCCCGGAACTAAACGGGGGGAAGGCCCGCGCCCGTGTTTTCCTTCGGGCCCGAAACCCCCGCCAAAAAAAACAAAACCGCGCCGCACCCCGTTCCCGGGCGCCCACTTAAAGGGGAGGCCCCCCCCCCGGCGCCACCACCCCCGCCCCCCCCCCCGGCCCCTATCATGCGGACCGCAGCCCAAAGTGGGGAACCTGCGTCCGACGCGGGATTTGGGGGGGAGGGGCAGGTAAACGCCAAAAAGGGAGGCTTTAAAACCCTTTTATAATGGTTTTGTTCCCTAAGGCCTTTGTGAACTAATCCAAAGGGTTTTTTAAAGAAACTTTTTCTGGTTCGCCCCGCCGGGGCCCCCCCCCCCCCCCCTCCCTGTGACTTAAAAACGGGGGTTTGATGCTCCTTTAAAATTCCCCTACCAACTACATAAAATCTTCCAAACTCTGATCAACTAATTGTTTTAAAGGGTACAGCTAAAAAAGTAAAGCTTACTCTTGGGAAAAAAAGAAAAAAATTTCGCTGAGCTTTTTTTGACACAGGCAAAGCGCAATTTCCCAAATGCTATGAGACCTTAAAGACCCCTGAAACATGAACAAAGGGAAGGGGGGGTTCTAAAGGAAAACGAGGTCAAAGTTTTATTTTTCCCCCAACGCTACCATAAAACATCCCAGCATGAAAGCCCCACACAAAATCTCACCCGCCTATTTTGTAAGCCAATTGCGCCCCAAAATGACAGGAACGCCCCGAAAATGGGGGCGATATTTAAAAGAAGGAATTTCACAGATTTTTAAACCCAAAATTTTCGCATGATCTAAAAAATTTTTGATCAAATAAAAACTGTGCCGTTTTCCCAAATTTGTCGATAATAATCGCTCAACCTACTGAAAATCTTTTAATAAAAATCTCTAAGGGCGACCATGAAAGAAGGAAAACGCAATGAGTAGCGAATCTAATTTTCCCAAAGTATAAAGCACCTATGTATGAAAGTGTTTTTTGTGCGTTTAATAAAAAGGGAAGTAAAATTTGACGCGCCTCCCCCTATTGGGGTTAGGCGCAAATTAAAGGAAATTTTCTGCCCGGCCTCTGTGTTTTTGCAACATGTTTTTAAAAAACGACCAGCAGCAAAAAAAAACAGAAAAAAAAACATTTTTGTGGAAACTAACCCGATTGTTTTTACTAGTAAAGTCTATGGGACTTTTTTTCAGTCATTTTTTTTAGCATTTTTAGAAAACGAAAAACACTGAAAAAATGGCCCTTTTTATGTGCTGTGGAGACATAGCCTTATATGCCAATTGCCCTGACAAAATTTTTATTTAACTAATAGTTGGTTTAAAATTTTTCCCCAGACCGACCTTTGAAAAAATTTTTAGATTTTAAAATTGTGATGAACAATAGAAAAAAAATTAGATAGATTAGATTAAAGATAAAAATAAAAATTTTTAAGCCTGTTTAGCTGATGATACAAAAAACAATGCACAAACTAAAAGTGCAAAACTTGAATTTCCTATGTCCTTGTATCGAACTATAACTTTGTGTTTGGAATTCCCTTTAAAAAAACTTTGGGTTTCTTTTTCCACAACATCCTAACAGGCTTATATTCTCTTCATTGACAAAAACCAAAAACCTTTTACAAATGCCTATATTCCCGTAAAAGGCAGTCCTTACAGCAGTACAGGAAACTGGAATACCCAGCACCTGTAATTCTGTATTAAATAGATCACTGCAGCATGTTTATTTGAATAACTAACAAGAAAAAGACCAGGTACTGAGGGCACTAAATACTTTTCAGAGGGCACAAGGAAAAGATTTCACCAGGAATAATTTTCCCTTTTTTGTTTCAACCCTGCTTAGCACCAGACGGTGCCCTTTATTAAAGGGGCCCCCCCTATTAAATCCAAAAAAACAAACATGGGTTTTTCTCTATGCACCCTTTCCGTTTTTTTTCCGCTCTATGTTTCCTAATGTTTTAAAAATGTTGGGGTACCGCAGCAAACAAACAGGGAGCAAAAGGGAATCTGGCAAGCTTCGAGGACACACAATAGAACCGGTGGTAACTTAAAAGGGTTTAATAACTTGAGTTTGGGAATGACAACAAGGTTTTTTGGTAAACATTCTCTCAACTTTTCAATGTTTCCCCCTTTTTCCCTGCATTTTTTGTTGGGTATTTTATTAGGATTAAGCCTCCATTTCCCCTTGGGGGCCCGTGGCCCTTGCACAGCCCTTCCCTTCACATTTAAGTCGCGGGCCCCGCAATGTTAAAATACCGTCGGAAAACTCACGTAAAAAACTATTTTTCGGAACAAAAACGCTGGTTTTTAAAATAAAATCAATTAAAATAAGGCCTTTTTGAGGCGTTTTGGGGGGCGGGGAAAGCTCCCCAAATAGCAAACCCCAAAAAAATGTTTAAAATCAGTCGGGGGAACAGTACAACTGATTTAACCC
The DNA here is from genome assembly GCA_025379985.1 of Phyllomedusa bahiana. Taxonomy (NCBI): domain Eukaryota; kingdom Metazoa; phylum Chordata; class Amphibia; order Anura; family Hylidae; genus Phyllomedusa; species Phyllomedusa bahiana. The sequence goes on from JAODAL010007641.1 coordinate 115,299, forward strand.
AAAAAAAAAATCCTTTCCCTTTAAACCAAGAAAAAGGGCCCTCAAAAATAATTTTTACCAGTGGGTAGAATTTTTTTCCTAAATTTGCGGATTTTCAAAAAACCTAAGGATAGGCCCCTCAATTCTGCCCCTATTGTAAAAACCCCTTTTTGGGAAAAACAGAGGTCCCCTTAAAAATTTAAAAAAAAACTTTTAATTTTTTTAGGGATTTTTAACCCCCAAAATGGGAAAGTTTCAGCCTTTCTAAACAAGCAATTTTTTTAATTTAAAAAAATTATAATTTTTATTTTTTTAGCACCAACCTATTTATTTCACTTTACAATGCAAAGGTTTTATATATGGACAAAAAAGAACAAGACAAAAGAAACCAAGCAATTTTTACAAATTAAAAGTGGTTCCCAAAGGGCCTGTTTTGGGAAATTACAATCTTATGTGAATATAGGGGTAAGACCCAAAAATTTAGAAGTGCTTAGCTTACACAATGGCCACCATCTCCCATAAATAAGGAGTAGTAAACCCTTAAAAGGGGTGAACCGCCATCCAACATCACATCTAAATACAGGTAAGGCATGAGTTCAAAAAATGTGTGTAACTGAAAAAGGCCCGGGTTTCAATTAGAGATCTTGGAGGCCCCGTCTTAAAAAAAATGTATTTTTAGGCTCACTAAAGGCCACTGTTTCCCCCTGATTCCCCAAGCGCTTTTTTTCAGTTTGGGCTCATCCTGCTGGGGTTTGGGGTTTTTATAGCAGTGATTAAAACATGTTTAGCTTCTCTGTAACCCACCTGAGACAAATTACAAAGGGGGTAAAGGGAGGAGATTCAATCTGTTTTAAAACAAATTTTCAATTTAAAAAATCCCCTTTTCCCCCCAATTTTAGCTTTAAATAAAAAATTATTACTTTTTTTTTTTAACTTCGCAGAAAAGGGAAAAAAACAAGGGTTAAGAAAGGGTTTTCAACTTGTTTGGTCCCTTTTTCCCAAAAAATCTTTTATCCAATAAACAAATGTTTAAAAACACATAAAACCAAAACTTTGGTTTAAATTAAAAAATTATTCCCTTAAACTCTTACTTGACTGGGGAGGAAACTTTCTCAAAACCATTTAACCCCCTAAAAAAAGGGTTTTTCCCCGAGAAAAACCTAATGTTTCTGGATCTGGAAGATCCACCCAGAATTAATTTTGTTGTAGTCTGAACAGGAGCTGACTGGTAAAAAAATACACTTAACCCAAATTAAAAAATGATATGGCCCGGGAAAAAGGGCTAAACTTAGTATGTTACACTCCCCCCAAAATTAAAAATGGTTTTAATCTGAACAGAGTGCTAATTTTGTAAAATACATCACCCAGGATAAACAATATTATGGTCTGAACAGGGGTTAACTTAATGTATGTACATCAGTTGTTTCTATAAATTTAAAGGGCCCCTTTTAAAATCTTTTGTGGGGAATTTCCCAAAGGGTCCCAAAAAACTACTGACCCGGGTCCAGTTTAAAAGCTCTGTAAAGTTTTTTTTTAAACTTTTCTATACAAAAAACAAAAGTATTCAATGATTTCCCCATGGCAAAACTCTGGTTTTGGTTTTTGCCCAAACCAAAAAGGGTCTGGCCAATTTTTTTATACCTGTCCGACTATTCTAGTTTTCACCTACCGAACCATATTGCTAATGTACATTTTTTCCAAGCTATTACAGATTATGGCATAAACTACGTGGTGAACATCACAATTTAAAAAATGGGGAAACGGTTTCTAAAACGAAGTTGGGGAAATTTGTTTAGAAAATTTTAGGAAAACTTTTATTCCGAACAAAATCGAAGTTTGGGGGTGGGCGCGGGGAAAAAAGCGTTTTTTTTAAATTTGGGTAAAATGGCGGGGAGCACATGGGGGTTTTCATGGGGCAAAAAAAATTACCCCGGGAGGAAGAAAGGTGAAGGGCCCACATGTAAAAAGCAGAGAAGAAGCCAAACAGACCCCCGGGGGGATTCTGTTACGTCACCCCGCACTATATAAGTCCGGGCACGACGCTGGGGAGCTCACACTGTTCTCACGTGCTGTTAGGGGGGGCCCTTGGGGTGCTGCTGATATCTCAACTAAAAGAACTAACTTTTTTTACAGCGATTTTTTTGGGTGGGTGTCACAGCTTGTCTCGGATACTGCTTTTCTTACACGTTCTAATTTTGATTTTGTGGGGTATTGGAATTGAAGTCCAGTGTGCGTCCAATTCAGCTGCATATACATTTTAATGCTATCTGCTCAGATCTTGAGCACATGGAATATCCAAGGGTTATCTAAGCCTGTTGCTTTTGTATTCAGTTAAAGAAACAGCGTTTTTACAATCCAAATACCACTTAATTTTTGGTTGCTCATTTCTTTTGCGCAATTTAGATCCAGGGGTTAATTAAGCGTTGTTCTGCTGTTGTGGTCACTAAAAGAAATGGTGTTTTTCACCGCCAAAGAAGAAATTTTGGCTGTAGCATAATTCATATCCGAAGGTTAATTACGAGTTTTTCTGTTGTTGTGCTCCGTAAAATACACGCCGTTTTAACACGCTACAAAGCTGGTAATTTTTGGCAGCACATTTCTTTTGCACAATTTACATCCAAGGGTTAACTAAGTATTTTTCTGCAGTTGTACTCAGTAAAAGAAACGTTGTTTTTCAACGCCAAAGAAGAAATTATGGCTGTAGCATAATTCATATCCGAAGGTTAATTAAGCCTGTTTGTGCTTTTATATTCAGTAAAATACACAGTGTTTTTAATTGTCACATACAAGAACATTTTCCTGACCTTTTGTGGAGGGCTATTTATATCCAAGGGTTACCCAAGCTTGTTAGTGGGTTCATTTGGAGTCAAATACAGGGTGTATTTATCATATACAGATATCTTCATTAAACAGAGTCTATACATTTTAGAACAAACAGTATGTCAGACAGAGAGGTGGCAGGCTCTTCACATGCGAGTGGCAGTGGCACAAACATTCTTGGAGCAGGCCCAGGTCGCAGTACAGTAAGGTGACGTTGCAGCAGGGGTCACTCAGTGAGGCCGGAACTGCCGGTATGATCTAGCATCCGTGTGTTGTTCATCATCCCAATGGTTCTTGATTGGTTGACTAGGTCATCCACTTCCTCCCAGATGACATTAGACAACCCCAGCCAAGAGTCGGTGGGAACGTCAGACACAACCCTTAGTTGGCATGGCCCGGGAGCGGGTCAGCGGCCCTCACCTGTCCTCAACCCGCCTCTGTCCCATCCGGGTCCTTCAGCCAGAGATCTACTATGTGGTCTGGGCTCAGTGCCACTATACAGCGAGGATGAACAATTTGAGGAGGGCAGCTACTTGGCAGCGAAGAAATGGGGCCAATATCCCCTGCTTCTTGCAGTAGGCGGCAAAGTATAGATGTGGAGAGTGGCATGGGAGGTCCCTGTTGTGAGGGTCAGCCTCTGCATACCAAGACCAGGGGATGAGGACAGCAGTGACAATGAAACACAAATCGATGATGATGTTAGCCGACCGCACTTGGGAGCCGGGTGAAGCAAGGGCTTCCTCATCGTCAGGAGAAGAGGGCGTCAGCTTGCGCGTCAGGCAGCGGCACAGCCAGCAAGTGGGTTGTGTTGGCCGTGAGTCAGCAGGGTAGCAGCAGTGTGAGGTCAGGAGCCAAGCGGCCACGGGGTAGAAAACCTGCTTCGCAGGTCCAAGAAAGTAGCGGCACAGTGGCTCAGTGAGGCAGCGGCAGTAGTAGTCACTCAGTAGTCAATCAGCTACTCGGCGGTGTGGCAGTTCTTTGCCAAGACACTGGAGGAGCCGAATATGGGTATATGTAGAATTTGTGGGCAGAAAGTGAAGCGTGGCCAGGGAGCTAACGTTGGCACCCAAGCCCTGCGTCAACACATGCAGCGTCATCATCCGGTGGCCTGGGAGAACTGAGGCTCAGATGTGGTGGTCCATCCTTCCGCAGCAGCAGCAGCGCCCAGTGGCACGCATGCCATAGCAGCCAGTCAAGGCTCCACCACCTCTGCAGAAGGGAGCTGTTTCTCTTTGCCATCATCTCCCATCCAGACGCTCCTGCTCCTCGCTACTCATGGCACCAGCAGTCGTTCAACGAGGCGATTGCAAAGAGACAACAGTATGCGTCCAACTATCCTAAGGTGTAGAAGCTGACCATGCTCCTGTCCAAGTTGTTGGTTCTGCAGTCCCTCCCTTTCCAAATGATGGACTATGCACCGTTCAGAGAATTAATGGCCTGTGCCGAACCGAGGTGGAGAGTTCCAAGCCGTAATTTCTTTTCCAAAAAGGCAGTACCAGCTCTTCCTAAATATGTAGAACAGAAGGTGGGCCAGTCGTTGAGCTTATCGGTTTGCTCCAAAGTGCACGGCAAAGTGGAAATGTGGAGCTGTAACTACGGTCAGGGCCAGTACATGTCCTTTACGGCCCACTGGGTGAATGTGCTTCCTGCCCAGCCACACCAGCAACTTGGACAGGAGATGGCGCTTTCTCCTCCACGTTGTCAAACTGCTGCTCCTGCGCCAATGTCCGCCTCCTCCTCCTCCACCACCATCACCATTTCAGCCTCCACAAGTACTGCTCCATCATACCACATTTGAAGGGCACAGCGGTGTCACGCAGTTCTACACCTGGCTTGGCTCGACGATCGAAGTCACACATGGGAGGAACTGCTCCGCGTCATGCAGCAAGAAATCGAGGTGTGACTTTCTCCGCGCCGACTGCAAATCGGAACCATGGTGACGGACAATGGGAGGAGGTGCATGGCGCAAGTATTCAATCTGATTGTGAAAAGGTTCCTGAAGTCTTCCGCCGATCTTCAGAAGATTCTGAAAATGACCAGGAAACTGTGCATGCACTTCATCCATTCCTACAAAGCCAGGAACACCCTCCTCGAGTTGCAGCGGCAGAACGGCCTCCCCCAACACACTCTATGTGATGTTTACACCCGTTGGAATTCCAGCCTACACATGTTGGACCGACTGTATGAAAAGAGAAAGGCCATTAACGATTTTTTGATGATCCAGGCGGACAGGAGTACTCTCCTGTGTAACTTTGATGTCAGCCAGTGTCAGCTCATGCGTGACACCTGTCGTTTGCTGAGGCCATTTGAGGAGGCGATGTTATTTGTCAGTCGTCAGGACTACAGGATGAATAACGTAATTCCACTGCTTCATGTCCTGGAACAGATGTTGAAAAATCTGTCTGAGCAGGGGACTGGAGACGTGCCGACTATATCTCGCGGCCACATGAGTCCGGTGGGGACTGAACTGGAGGAGGAGGAGGACATTGGAGCAGAAGCACTGTCTGGTGAAATGAGTGGATTTTCTACCCAGGTGACAGGAGAGGAGGAGCAGGAGCAGCTTGAGAAGGTAGATGGAGATGGGGCAGATGACACGCAAGCACCGTGGCAGTATACAGTGGAGATGGAGGCAGGAAGTCCCTTGGAGTCACTTGTGCAGATGTCCCATAGCATGCTGATTTGCCTGGCTAGTGACAGCCGAATAGTCACCATCCGGCAGAGGGATGACTTCTGGCTCTCCACCTTAATGGACCCTCGCTACCGGTCCAAAATGGGAGCCTTTTCCCCCATTGCTGAGAGGGAGGACAAACTCAAATACTATAGGGAAATCCTCCGTAGTCAGTTGGCCGCTGCCTATGTGCGGCATCGTCCCTCCTCTGACAGGTCTGACCGGCGTGGTTCCTACTGTCGCGGCTGCTGTGGGAAGGTGGGGGGGGGGAGCGGGTTAGGCGCTGTACCAGCTTTATCAGAAGCAACCTAAGTCTGGAGTCACTGATGAGCAGCTTCCTTCACCCGCCTAGTGAGTAGGGCAGTCGCCAGCAGCAGCAGGACCTGGAGCAGTCCATGAACCAACAGGTGGTGGCCTACTTGGACAGCACTCTGCCACCCCAGTTAGAAAATCCGCTGGACTACTGGGCAGCTAAACTGGATGTGTGGCCGCAACTTGCCAAGTTTGTAGTGGAGAAGCTGTCCTGCCCGGCCAATAGTGTGGCATCAGAGTGGGTGTTCAGTGCGGCGGGGGCCATCGTTACCCCAAGGAGAACCCGCTTGTCCACGGGAAATGTGGAACGACTGACCTTTGTCAAGATGAATCAGGCGTGGATCGGCCAGGATTTCCACACACCAATGCCTTAGGCGTCAGATTACATCAGCCATGACGCCTCACCCAAACTTTGAGAAATGAGTCTGGGTTCAAACTACCTGCCTCAGCCACTATTCTGATGCCACCACCCGCCTGATGCCACACATCTGCTGACAGTTTCTCCATCTGCCTACCACCATCTTTACCAGGGACTGGTATTACCACCCACCTGCCACTCTATGACCTCATGCTGCTGTTGCTGGTGCCGTGACATCCCCACTGTCATTGTGCCACTCTCTGACCTCATGCTGCTGCTGCTGTTGTTGCTGCTGCGGTCACCTCCACACCCTGTCATTGTGCCACTCTCTGACCTCATGCTGTTGCTCCTGCCGTCACCTCCACTCTCTGTCATTGTGCCACTCTGTGGCCTACTCCTGTTTGTGTCACCTCCACACTCTGTCATGGTGTCACTCTCTGACCTCATGCTGCTGCTGTGGCTGCTGCCGCGACCTACACACTCTGTCATTGTGCCACTGTCTGACCTCATGCTGCTGCTGCCATGACCTACACACTGTGTCATTGTGCCACTCTGTGGCCTACTCCTGTTTTTGCCACCTCCAGAATGTCATTGTGCCACTGTCTGACCTCATGCTGCTGTGGCTGCTGCCGTCACCTCCACACTCTGTCACTGTGCCACTCTGTGGCCTACTGATGTTGCCACCTGAGCCCTCAGCTTGTTTTTTTCCAGCTGGCGCTGCCATGACTTTATCAGGCTACATTCCCGCTTCAGTTTTTTGGTCAGTTTTGCCCTCTTAAGTGCCCAGGGAATTTTATAGTGAAGCGATTCTAAGAGCGGCGGCAGTCATATGCGTGTCATACTAAAACACAACATTGTATGAAGACCAAACCAAGCTCCCTCTGCATATTTAAGCATGGCACAATGTTCTATAGCACCCTACAGGCTCTGTGCAGCCTGGAAATAGCTGTTTTTTAACGCAATTCGTCCCGAAGTAATTCGGACCGAAATTAATTGTGTCGGAAAGTTTTGAGAACTTCGCCCATCTCTAATCACTATTAATAAAATATTTTATTTTATATTCTTTTACAGCCTTTGAGTTATGAAAAATAAGATGTTTTTTGCACGTACTAACATGTCTTCCTCCGCCACTGAAAATTCCTTTAAACGACAGCCATGTTTTTCCGATTTGTGGGCTTTGAATCACAGTTGGGGATATATCCTGAGCTATTGTTTTATTGCATTTAGGTATGCATCCTCTAATATATTAGACAGGATTGGATATGAGTGTATATTTGAAATTTGATGAATTAAAAGTTAGATTTTGGAAGGAATATATTTTTTTATGTTGCTTATGATTAGATCCGGCCTTAATATGGGTAAAAAATTTTTTTTTAAAAAGTGTTCTTAATTTTATCAAAATCCTGACTAAATGACGTAGAAAATACCAAGTCCTTGGGTGATGTATTTTGTTGCCTTACTTTTAAAAATAGCAAGGATTGTGTCCTATCTTTTATTTTCGTATAAGCGCTTATAAGTTTTTATAGTATAGTATTGCCAGCCCCTAGTTTCCTATATGGAGTGGTATATACTGTGTGAGTTTCAATATTTCCATAGAAGTGGATATCTAGGATGGGGTTATTATCTTTTTGGCATGCATAGGTAAATCGCAGATTGTACTGATTAGAATTAATATACGCAGCTAAATCCTGCACATCAAGAGACCATCAAGAGATCGTAAATGTAGCACCGATGCTAACGTATATGCCACACAAAAGGATTATCTTCGCTTTGTATAGCTAGTGAAGATTAGCGATTGAAGGTGATGACGTGGAACTCACAGGGGCTCCTAGAAATTGAATATAAAAATTATCATCAAATAGTAAATAATTACTTTGTAATAGATATTCAATACTAGCCACTATAAACAACTGTAGCCCTTCACTGTAGTCACTAAACTTCTGTAAATAGAAAGCTATAGCTGCCTGCACTACATCGTGTGGTATACTGAAGTACAGGCTTATTATGTCACAACTGACCAAGCTATAGGTATCTTTTCACTCAAAATTGTTAAATATCTACAATACAGTCTTTTTTACCTGAAGTAACCAGGGTGCGCTTACCA